>SJYO01004576.1:8371539-8613537 GCA_006410555.1 Capra ibex
GGGTCAAAGGAAGAGACATTTCTCCCCTATTATAGAGGAAATACGTAAAAACACCTCTACTTTATTACACACGTCTCACCTCGTATGTGTCATTCGAGAGTCGCTTGTAATCGACACTAAAAATAAACGACAGGACCCTAAAAAAAGTACGGAATCAATATCCTCAACCGTCTATAAAAATTTCCTAGTATTTATAACGTGTGAAATAACCGGTCGTTCGTTTCAGCTCTGATAATACAGCCATAAATTTATTGGTAATTTTTTATATTTTTGGTAAGAATAGAGCACCCGGTATGTCTGTGTCTACCACTTGACTTAAACCTGGACTACTCCTGACATCGAACGACCTAAGACGGAGTCCTGAACAACAACAAGTCAACAAGTCAACGCAGAGTGAGAAACCCTGGGGTACCTGACATCGTGCGGTCCGAGGAGACAGGAAGTGGTAGAGGGTCTCAAACGAGTTTGAGTACAGGTGGCTCAGCCACTACGATAGATTGGTAGAGAAGGAGACGACGGGGGAAGAGGAAAACGGAAGTTAGAAAAGGTCGTAGTCTCAGAAAAGGTCACTCAACCGAGAAGCGTAGTCCACCGGTTTCAAAACCTTGAAGTCGTTGTGAGGAAGGTCACTTATAAGTCCCGAATAAAGGAAATTCTGACTGACCAAACTAGAGGACCGACAGGTTCCCTGAAGAATCTCGAACTGTCGACACGATTACGACTGAGGTCCTTCGGACAGGACTAGTGGACATAAAACGAAAGGACATAGAGAAGGAGTACCAGGACCAGGAGAGGAGAGAGCGTGGTGTCACTAAGGACACGGACTGAGAAGACAGGACCCTCCGACACTTACGAACACTCGTCCTAGACACAGACTAAGTGGATTCCGATACGGGTCACGACCTTCTTCGTTGACAACTAGTCTCACGACACGAATCAGCGAGTCAGCACAGACTGAGAAACGGTGACGTACCTGACACCGGGTGGTCCGAGGAGACAGGTACCCTAAGAGGTCCGTTCTCGTGACCTCACCCAACGGCACGGGAGAAGGTCCCCTAGAAGGACTGGGTCCTTAGCTTCGGTCCAGAGGTCGTAACGTCCGTCTAAGAAATGACAGACTCGGTGGTCCCTTCGGGAAACTAGTGCGGACAAATAGTTCGTGAGGCGTGACACAGCGCCGATCACAAGTCCCCATCTCTTGTCCACAAGGTACATACGACTTCGACTGACAGGTACCAGGTGTAGTCGTCCTGCCGGAGACGTGTCCTTCACGAGAACAAGACATCCTTTCTTCGGAGAAAGGGGTGGTACTACCTTCATTCTACCAAAACGTTTCGTCATGTACAACACTTACCTCGTGGGAGTCGCGAGACGGAAACCGGACCCAACCCACTCTAAACTCCGGGGATGGTCCATGGTGAGAATCTCTAACACACACACACACACTCTTTGAACTCCTAAAAGAAACATATTGTCTGAGTAACCTTTTCTGGGACTAGGACCCTTTCTACCTTCCGTTCTCCTCTTCCCCTACTGTCTCCTACTCTACCAACCTACCATAGTGACTGAGTTACCTGTACTCAAACTCGTTCGAGGTCCTCTAACACTTCCTGTCCCTTCGAACCGTAAGACGTCAGGTACCCCAACGTTTCTCAACCGGTACTGACTCACTGACTTATTGTTCTTGTTCAAATTTTAACAAAGCATAAGTACCTCATAACAAAAAAAGAAGATAACACATAACTGAAAGAAATTTACTGATGAAAAACTGAATTTTTTAGATAAAACACACTGTAATTTCTTTGAAATATCGTTAAATCTTTTTAGACAAATTTGAACCTAATAGAAAAATTTCTGGACCTTGGTACATCCTTGTATCTTACTAGACAAGGAACTTTCATACTTTTTTGATCCGACATTTAAGTAGACTCGACCTGTGAAAGGTATCTCCTTTAAGAAACTATTACGCAGTAAAAGAAAGTACCAAGAACTAGATAGTCTAAAAGATAAGAAAACTCAAATATGACTTTCAAAATAAAAAGTTCTATTTTAAATTATATAATTTAATTATATATATAATTATATATAAAACTTTGAACAAGTAAATAAAATCTCGTCAAAGAAGTGTGAATCTCTTTTTACTCTCCTTTCTTAAGGGTACATGGAGGGGAGGTCGAGACCGAAGACAATAATCATTGTGGAACGTAAGTACACCATGTAAACAACGTTGACTCATCTCATACCGTATCTCATATCGTGATCACCATTTCTTGGAGGGCCGGCCACGTCCTCTATATTCTCTGCACCCAAACTAGGGAAACAGCCCTTCTAGGGGACCTTCTCCCGTACCGTTAGGTGAGGACATAAGAACGGACCTCTTAGGGGTACCTCTCTCCTCGGACCGTCCGGTGTCAGGTATCCCAGCGTGTCTCAGTCTGTGCTGACTTCGCTGAATCGTGTGTGGGTGGAAGAATAATCGACTTCAGACATCAAACGTAGTCACCAGTGAGAGGAACAATTTGTAAGACACCCAAACCTGTTTCCGTATTCCTGTTCATTGACGGTGTGTATTGCCCTATCGAGGTGACGGGCCCTTCGGAGGACGCAAGTAGGACGAGTAGGAAGGAAGGAGGTCTGGAGACCGCTGGGCACAGAAGTCTCTAAACAGAAAAGGTTTTACAGTACACATGTACTGTAATACATGTGTACTGTTATACATGGGAAATTTCTCACCAAAGAAAGTAAATCGTCAAATGTAAATTCCAAGCAGGTACAGAAAAGTACCGAACGAACTCTCGAATAAAGAAAACTAGTACCTTATTATAAGGTGATATACCGACATGGTGTATGTAAACAAAGAAGTAGACAACTTCCTGTAGAGGCAACGAAGGTTTAAAACCGTTAATTCTTATTTTGACGATACTTATAAGTACACGTCCAAAAGCGCACTCGTATTTAAAAGTCGAGTAAACTCATTTATGGTCCCTATCACTGACGACCTAGTGTACTATTCTCATACAAATCAGAATATTACTCAAAACAGGGAAGATATCATGGGACCAAATGGGTTTTTTTTTTTTTTTTTTTTTTAGTCACAATGGAGGGAGGGAAAAAAAACACATAAAAGTCCCCAAAAAAAACAGGTAAGTCATACGTGAAATGTGTAAACAATGGTGTAGTGATAGTACCCGTATTAAAAGACACACCATAAAGACGAAACACATCTTATAAAGGATGAAAATAACACTTTATTATGTATGAATACCTTTTTCAGGTGATTTATATACAAGGTAATTGTTTATAAATATTTTGGTTAAGGATACATTGGTAGTGGACCGAGGTCTTCAGTTTGGTAACGATTAGAGGAATAGGTCGTAAATTGGGAAGTTGAAATCTCCAATGGACGTAGGGTTGAAACAATTGTAAAGGAGTCGAAAGAAATATCAAAATGGTGAATGTAAACATAAAGATTTAAGCACACAAACTGGACAAAAACCTTAAATAGAGTCACGTTAGCATGACACATGTAAAGATAGTGACGAGACGAAAGGACCGAGTAAGGTAGTATCTTTATGAGCCGTTAAAGAAATAGATAAAATTACGACTTCCTGTAAACTGTACAAAAGTCAAAGAGAGAAAATACTTTTCCCAACGGTCACTTTTGAGAATGTGTGTATAGGGCCACGGGTACCCGAACTCTAAGAGGACCACACACACTTCAATCGACACCTTTCCGACCCATGTGAACCGACAACTTGTCTACGAGCCAACAAAAGGAGTGGCTAGTAAAGTAGGAGTAAAAGGTAGTCGTACCACACCCCGGCGGTGCCAAGGTGTAGGGGTTGTCGATGACACACTAGTATGAAATTATAAAACGGTTAGACAACGACAACAAATCAGTGATTCTACACAGGCTGAGAAGAAACTGGGGTTCCTTGTATCGAACGGTCCGAGGAGACAAAGACCTTAAGAGGTCCGTTCTTATGACCTCACCCAACGATAAAGGAAGAGGTCCCCCAGAAGCGTTGGGTCCCTAGCTTGAGTATAGAGGATACAACGTCTGTTTAAGAAATGGTGACTCGGTCGTCACTTCGGGTCAGATGACCCACATATTACCATTAAGTAACACTAAAGTAAGGTAAAGGGTTCATGATTACTCAAACTCGTAGAAAAGCATATAAATAAACAGTAAATTTATAGAAAAACCTACTTCGAGGATGAGTTAAAAAAAGAATATTTAAATAGGTAAGTTCATACTTAAAACTGAAATATAACAAACAGGGTTTATATAAGAAAGAAAACATCGAATTAAAAACAAGGATACCTGAGAAAATTATTTACCTTTAAGAATTGATACTATATCAGTTTATATAGTTAGAAGAAATACCAACGATGAGAAATATAACGAAAGATTACGAAAACATATGGAAACAAGAGAAAGAGTAAATCCAGAAATATATGACCCTCACCTAAAACAAACAAACACTATATTCTAACTTCAAGTCAAATTAAAAAAAGAACATTCATGGATTTCCCTTGTCAGTAAGAAACGGGTGACAAAACGTCACGATGGGATACACGACCTATAGTTCTCAGACATATACGAACCGAAACAAAAACCCGAGTCAAGACAAAAAATAGTAATTGAGTAAAAATATGAGTAGGTATTTTATGGAGTAATAATATCGAAGTATCACTTAGAACTATTGACTATCTCGTCTGGAAACAATAAGAAGTCATTAAGACCAATGAGAACTAAGTGACTCACACACATGTGTCTATAAAGGTGGTAGATCAGTTCAAGAAACCCGAAGGGACCACCGAGTCTGTCCCTTCTTAGACGGACGTTGTACCCTATGAGTCCAAACTAGGGACCCAGTCCTTCTAGGGGACCTCTTCCCTTACCGATGGGTGAGGTTATAAGAACGGACCTTTTAGGGTGCCTGTCTCCCCGGACCGTCCGATGTTAGGTACCCTACCGTTTCTTAACCTGTACTGACTTGTTGCTTGTGAAAGTGAAAGTGAAAAAGTCAGTTCGAGAAATGTTGGAAGGGACCTTAAATCTGAGCTCAACGTAATTAAGGTCTTTTAGTCAAACCTCTCCTAAATCTATAAATATAACTCAAAAGATTAGGTACTTACACTATATAGAGGAATAAAGAATCTAGAAAATTTTATAGAGAGTTATATACCCAGAAGATATAAAAATTATCTAAATAAGAATCTACGAGAAGACACTAAGAAAATTAAAGTCAAAAGACTACGAAATTACTATCACAATGTCCTCATGTTAACTAGAAACTTACAACTAAAATATGAACTATTGGAACGATTTCAGAATAATTGATATTTAAATAAACGTATAATTGAATCTAAACCCATGTTTTTAGTCATATATGATTTATTACTGTTAAAAGAATAAGAAAAGGTAAAAAACTCCAAAAATAAATAAAAGGGGGATGACGTAACCGTTTCTGGTATCAAGTTTTTATCATCTAGAAAGAAACATACAAAATTAATACAGAAACCTAAAAATCAAAAGAAACAAAAAAGGGGGTCGTACAGAAAAAAAAAAAAAAAAGGACCGTTTACGTCCGGAACAGAGAACGTGATATGAATCCTACTTGTTAAATACCCCTTTGTAAAAGGACCAATAATGTAGTTTAGTGTACTAAAAAAAGCCTCAAAGAACCCACCACCTGGAGAAAGCTACAGGAAACACACCTTAAAAACAAGAAGTGTCTGATTTTCAATCATAGACGAGAAGTCAGTCGAAGTTGACTCCGTCATAGGCCCGTCTAACGGAAGGGACCTCTGTCAGACTCCGAAAGGAGTCTAGACCTCTGCAACCGGGTCAGTCACACGTCTGGGGGTCATGTCAAAGGCGAAAGATCGTCGGAAAAGCGAAAGTGTATCAGACCTGAAGACACCACGGTCGGAGAAGGGAGCGACGACCGAGTATCTGTCAGGTTGGGTTGCCTTGAGTACCCCTTAAGATCAGCGGAGGTATGCGACAACCGTCACAAGAAGAACAGGGGTGTGAGTCTGTCAGTGTGGACGGGGACGTAGGACAGGTCAACACAAAATTCCTAAAGACTAGGTTTGTCAACACTTTTGCACCGATCCCCCACTCCACTCGTGAACCGGTGGAGTCTTTCGGTGCAGACCCGAAATCTCTATCCACAGGCTAAAAGATCAACGACGTCTGGGCCCGAAAGTGCTTATCTCCGAACGTTCTCCCGACTTCCCAAAAGACGGGAAGGACACCAGTAGACGTAAAAAAGGAGTGAACAGAGGTGACGTCAGTGTATACCACTCACAGGAAGGTGGAGACCGTAATCCAACTTCGTAACAACCCCCAGAAAGGAGTAGACGTAGAAATATCCAAAAATCCTACCCAAACCCTCTCCAACGTTTTAAAATTCGACCTCAAGGGGTTTCAGACACTACGGACATGTCGACCACTGAAATAGTCATTCATTGGGACTTGTGTAATACTCTTCCAAAAAGGAAAACTATAGGGAATTTTTTCGAAAAATAAACTTTATCAATATTTGGGTGTCCTTCGACGTTTGTTTGCCCGGAATACGTTGGAAGTCACGACTGTAAAACACATTGACCGTGTCATTGTTTTCGACCGGTAACCGTAACGACGCTAGGGGTCTCGTACAAGTCTGAGACGACCAATATGTACATGTGTGTGTGCACACACACACGCACACCAGGCCACGTCAACACGGGACACATGAAAGTAACTTCACTTACGACGTCTAGGTCTATCAAGACAGTGGAATCACGAAGGACCACGGCGGGGAAACATGAGTGTGGGAAGGAGGGACTCAGGGATTGAGGAGTTGGTGACTAGACACGGGGTAAAGACATGAAAAAAAAAAAAAAATTTATTACAATCTATGTACCTTAGTATGTCATATGTCGAAAGAAAACCCCCCTCCCCAAATAGGAAAGTCGTATTAAGACTTGACCTATGTATCTGAATGAAAACATAATTATGCAACATTACTTGAAAGGTCCACCGTAATCACCATTTCTTAGACGGACGGTCACGTCCTCTACATTCTCGGCACTCAAACTAGGGACCCAGTCCTTCTAGGGGACCTCCTTCCGTACCGTTGGGTAAGGTCATAAGAACGGACCTCTTAGGGATACCTGTTTCCTCGGACCGCCCGATATCAGGTATCCCAACGTTTCTCAGCCTGCACTGACTTCGTTGAATCGTTCGTGTTTCATAAAACATTATCTGTTTTTTTCGATTCGAACAATTTTTTTTATAATAACTACACATGGTACGTACGTCTTTTCAGATCTTTAGTATTCCCGTATTGAGTGACCAACAGTGGATGTGGTGAGACTATATTACTCTTACGTGGTAACATTGACAGTAAATCTAGTCTTTATCTTACACTAGTCTTAGAGACTCTGAGGAAGAGTTTCTATTGGTGACAGTCTCTACTAAAAATGGACAAAACTTGAATTTACGTACGTAACATACTGAGTATGCAAAATAAGAGAAACACCGATTAAAGAAAGTCAGTCATAAAACAACTACTCTAAGTAGGTATAACACATCTCGATACCGAGTAAATAAAAGTAATATCAAAAGATAACGTACTGACACGATGTGACACGAATCAGTGACTGATAGGGTGTTAAATAAGTAAGAGTATAATCGCCTGTAAACTGAACAAAAGTCGAAAATCGATAATGTATGTCAAGACGACCCTAGTAAGAACGAACTCAGAACCGTATACGTTCTTGTACAAAAGACAACCCATTATATGGATCTTAACGAAGGGACCACCGCGATCACCATTTCTTGGGTGGACGTCACGTTCTCTGTACTCTCCACTCCCAAACTAGGGGACCAACCCTTCTAGGGGACCACGTCCTGTGTCTTTAGGCGAAGTCATAAGAAAGGACCTCTTAGGGGTACCTGTCTCCTCGGACCGTCCGATATCAGGTATCCCAGTGGTGCTCAACCTGTGTTGACTCATAGACCTATGTCGTGTCTCGTACTCGTGGACCTCGTTCATGAGGATCTCTCAAAAGGTTTAACCAACATGGTCAATTGTGAACACGGTCGTCAGAACGAAGTAAAGACGTGGTTGTAAACTATCATGCAGAAGGAACAACAAGTCAGGGTCAACTCAGGTTGAGAAACACTGGGGTACCTGACATCGGACGGTCCGAAGGAACAGGAAGTGGTAGAGGGCCTCGAACGAATTTGAGTACAGGTAACTCAGTCACTACGGCAGGTTGGTAGAGTAGGAGACAGCAGGGGAAGAGGAAGATGCAAGTTAGAAAGGGTCGTAGTCCCAGAAAAGATTACTCAGTCGAGAAGAGTAGTTCACCGATTTCATGACTTCGAAGTCGAAGTCGTAGTCAGGAAGGTTACTTATAAGTCCTGACTAAAGGAAATCCTACCTGACCAAACTAGAGGAACTCCAGGTTCCCTGAGAGTTCTCAGAAGAGGTTGTGGTGTCAAGATTTCGTAGTTAAGAAGTCGCGAGTCGGAAGAAATACCAAGTTGAGAGTGTACATATGTTCTGATGACCTTTTTGGTATCGAAACTGATATGTCTAGAAACAACCGTTTCATTATAGAAACGAAAAATTATACGACAAATCCAAAGAGTACAGAAACAACCCACACATGACCATAGAGTAACAGTAGAATTAGAAGTCGCAAGAGGACTTCCGATTACTGAGGACAAATGAGTGGAAATTCTGTAGAAGAAAGCACTTACGGAGAAGTCGAGAAAACGAGTAACAAGAATAGTTATTATCTCCAAAAAAAACCAGACAAACGAAAAGAATTTTTATAACACCTACACTCAGAAAGTAATATGTAAACGTAACAACAGCAACAAGTAGGTGATTCAGGACAGAGAAACACTGGGGTACCTGATGGCGTGTGGTCCGGAGGGACAGGGACTGACAGAGGGTCGCAAACGGGTTCAAGTACAGGTAACTTAACCACTACGACAGGTTGGTAGAGTAGGAGACGACAGGATCAGAGGAAAACGGAAGTCAGAAAGGGTCGTAGTCCCAGACCCGTGGCGTACCGAGTATCGAAGTAACTCAATACGTTCGGGGAAGCGGTTCTGTTCCGTCACTAGGTCCTTCCCGTGTGTAAATGTATCATTTATGGAAAAACGTGAGAAACCGAAAGAAAAAGTAAACCATGAGCACAGAGAGAATTTAGACTACATCTTGTTAGTAGTGATAAAGGAAAGAATGAAAACAAATACAAATTTGGTAAAAAATTACATATACTTCTAATACTTAAATAAAAAACACAATAAAACATCGTTACTTTAAAGAAAACTGTAATGTATAAAGGTAATTTTAATGAACTGTATTTGTCTTTAATTCATTATCATTAATTAATTATTACGTATCTTCCTAAGTACTTCTACTATGTGTTCCCTAATTCCAAACTCTTTTCGAAAAAGTTTGGTCATTAAAGAAAAAACCGAAATATTCACTATACATTTTTCGTCTGATAATTAAAAGGTATTGACACGTCTGTGTCACTAACAATCAAGACAACCTAACATTATGTGTAAGTAAGTAAATGTGTCCTTTGTAGATAACCCGAAACCCTAAGTCACTACTCTTGAGTGTCAAAGACGGGACACTATAAGTCACACCAAACATAGAAAAAATCGTACTCCCCATCCACAACTCTCTCCTTCACAGACCTCCGAAACGTTCACCCCGGTAGTGACTAGGCTCCACCCTCGGAGATCTGGCGACGCGGAGACCCGTCCGAGGTCCACACTCTCCGAAGGTGGTCGCACTCGACTATGGGAAAGGGACTCTCAAAGGAGACGAACAGGGGACCCCGGACCCTTTATCTGAGGACCCCTGACTCACTGAACTGAAAGTGAAAAGTGAAAGTACGTAACCTCTTCCTTTACCGTTGGGTGAGGTCACGAGAACGGACCTCTTAGGGTCCCTACCCCCTCGGACCACCCGACGGCAGAGACCCCAGCGTGTCTCAGCCTGTACTGACTTCGCTGAATCGTCGTCGTCGTATCCTTTTGGTTGAGTGACCTTTCTGGAACTACGACCCTTTCTAACTTCCGTTTTCCTTTTCCCCCGCCGTCCCCTACTCTACCAATCTATCGTAGGGACTGAGTTACCTGTACTCAAACTCGTTTGAGGCCCTCTATCACTTCTTGTCCTCTCGGACCACATGACGTCAGGTACCCCAATGGTTCTCAGTCTGTGCTAAATCGCTGACTTGCTGTCCTTTCTTTGCGGTCGGTTGGTCCAAGACTCTCATAGTCTTCTAAGTGAACCCTTGAAATTTAATCCCGGACCCGGGAAGACATCATGGTACCTAGTACCAGATACCCCTCGCCAGACCCGCAGAAAAAGGGGAGGGTCTTCTAAAAAGAAAGTACTAGTATCCTAAAACAAAATTGACCTCCTATTAACGAAATGTCACAACACAACCAAAGACGGCACGTCGTCGCACTGAGTCGACACTGCAACGAACGACAAGAAATCAGTGAGTCAGCACAGACTGAGAAAACACTGGGGTACCTGACATTGGGTGGTCCAAGAAGACAGGTACCCTAAACGGTCCGTTCTTATGACCTCACCCGACGGTAGGGGAAGAGATCCCCTAGAAGGGTTGGGTCCCCAACTTGAGCTCAGAGGACATGACGTCCGTTTAAGAAATAGTAACTTGGTGACGACGACGACGATTCAACGAAGTCAGCACAGGCTGAGACACGCTGGGGTATCTACCGTCGGGTGGTCCGAGGGGGTAGGGATCCTAAGAGGTACGTTCTTGTGACCTCACCCAACGGTAAAGGAAGAGGTTACGTACTTTCACTTTTCACTTGGTGACCCTTCGGGTTTAGTCGATATTCCTAGGTATATAGGGGAGGCATAACTCGGACGGAGGGTGAGGTGGAGGGTAGGGCGGGGAGATCCTTCTCGTGACCCGACTGGAGGGGTACGATGTGTCGTCGACGGGTGATCGATCGACAAAATGTATGTGATGACACAAATAGTCACACTGAGAGAGTTAAGAAGGGTAGAAGAGAACGGGGGTGACACAGGTCACAGAGAGAAGGACGGGACGTTTATCCAGACAGAATGTCTCACTTCATTGGGTCTTCTAAGACCACAACCGAGTCCCACTCTTGACGTCAGAACTTCTCAGGTCTTCAGTTCCTCCTCGAAAGGTTCGCACTAATCTATTCCGACCCTAATCGAGGAAACTTTCTGAGGCTCCCTTCGTAGGGGGAACCCTTCAGTCGCCGAAGACTCTGTCCGTTTCTCGGTGACGTTTGTGAAAAAGAGGTCACATGGTCCGGCCCGGAGGCTTGAGAGTGACTAGTTTCTCTTACAATCCGAGTCTTTCCGAGTCTTTCCTTACAGGATTCAGTCTCGATAAACCAAATATCCGCTGGTGCTTTCGTTTCAAGTCCTACCGACACTCGACCGGGGACCGTCACGGGAACTCCAGAACCTCTTGAGAGACGAGACAAAGGTCGTCTGTGGTGACGTCCGGTCTTTCGGAGCCTGAGTCGAGGGGAGACGGTTGACCACTTCGGACAAAGTCACGATGAAGGACAGAACGTACACTGGGGTTTACGGAAGTGTCTTGAACGTAAACATGGTGTAAGAACTCAAAGGTTCAGTTTCTCTCCACCACGTTTCTGACACGGACCGTGAAATCCAGTGTGAACTGAAAGTTTAAGATCGAGTCCGTGAACACACGAGTGAATCAGGACAGACCGAGAACCGCTGGGGGACCTGACATCGGACGGTCCGAGGAGACACGTACCTTAAAAGATCCGTTCTTGTGACCTCACCCAACGGTAAGGTAGGAGCTCCCCTAAGAGAGTTGGGCCCCTAGCTTGACCACAGAGGACGTAGAGGACGTACCCATCCATCTAAGAAATGGTGACTCGGTGGACCCTCCAGGTCGGCGAATCCTCGACGAATTGAGACATTCGAAGAAACTCAGAAACAAACACACATCTTGCCCCTACCATAACCGGTAGAGAGTACCAGGAACATTTCCAATTTACCGTTTCACAGACGTCTCCGAGACCGAGTGCCACCAACGAACGTAACGAGGGTTTCAGTGATAGGAAAATTTTATTAAAAAGACTGAACTGAAAGTATTGCCGGAAGGGAGGTCTGTCTAACTTCCGAACCCTTCCCCTACAACCTTAACTACAGGGGCTGAGGCTTAAGGTCCAAGATGTGAGACAAGACTGACACGGGACATTGAAGATCCAGTGTCTAATTTACGGTGCTCGTGAAGACTAAACAATCTCTCGACCACATACGTACACCATTAGCAGTCCCACTATTATTACTTAGAAACGGTATGGCGTACACGATTCAGTGAAGTCAGCACTGAGAAACTCTGGGATACCTGCCACCGGGTGGACGTCCCGAGGAGACAGATACCCTAAGAGGTCCGTTCTTGTGACCTCACCCAACGGTCCGGGACGGTCTCCCAGAAGGACTGGGTCCCTAGCTTGGGCGTAGAGAATACATCGGAGGTAACCGTCCGTCCAAGAAATGGTGATCACGGTGGACCCTTCGTACGGGATCACCACTACAGGTAAAACATCTCACCGACGTTACGTCTCTTAAAATCAATCCCTGTCTAAACTAACTTGCGTACACGCGATCAACCTCCCCTCCACATATTACTCCGTCTCCCAGGAGAGAAGCGGGTGGAGGACCCGTACCTCGCGTCCGGACCCTCCGTCCCGGGGGGTAACCCGTGTCCCACAAGAGTCTCTCACCGTAACGGACCTTCTCTCTTCAGCTCAGTAGAGACTACTGACAGTGAGAAGGGAGGTCTAAGACTGTGTAGAGGACAGAGATTAATTATAAAAGGATTTCACAAGATAAGTGTGAAAAATTAAAAAAAATACAAGAGGAGTGGGTGTACGAAGAGTCCTATTCTCAGAAAAAGGACAATCTTTATTGTGTTTACACTAAACTACTGTTTCCGACAACAAACAAAAACCTCCTCCTCGTCCCTCGAAAGACCTCCCGAGAAGTCCCCGACGACGACCTCGCTTGACCGGGTCCTCAGGACCGACTCAATGTCAGTCTCGACGAAGTCACGTCGGAGAGACCTCGGAATCTAGGTGTCCCCGTCCCACTCCTCGACCCTCACGTAAAGGGTAACTAAAGTTCGTGAGAAATTTGGACCATTAATGGAGGAGGTAGCTATAATATTAGAACTACTATTATGGTTGTACAGCGTGAGGTCGGTCCTACGGTCGCAAGACGGACCGGAACCAAGACTACCACCTCTAAATTTAATCCGAACCTTTGTGCTTATAAAGGAGGTAAATAAGCTAGGAGTTCCGCCGTGAGGACCGAAAGAGTCTTTATAAAAGATTTCTATCTCCTTTCAGGACGAACAGCACACCACTATAGTGTTAACTGTCGAGAAACCTACCTCGGTTTACATAGAAACTCTTAAATCTCGGTTTCCTTAAGAACGGAGAACGAGGTTGAAACGTAACGAATACCTCAAGGTACCACCCAGCTCAGCTGACCCGAGAAAACGCCTCTCAGCAACGTGTCCCGTGGGCCGAGAATAACACGACGAACCACAGACGCACAGACACACACAAACACACACAAAGTGAAACAAGGTTGTCACACAAAAAGTTCTTAGACTCCAATACTACCCTCCACCCATTTAAAAGATTCGTGAACAGACTTCTACGGGAAAGAAAACCACCGCCCACCCCCCGTCCTGTTATAAACCTTTTTAAAAAATTTGAAAAATAAAATATAACCTTATATCGGCTAATCGTTACAACCCTATTAAAGTCCGCGTGTCGCCTCACTGAGTCCGTATGTATTTGGAAACAGGTAAGAGGGTGTTTGAGGAGAGGGTGGGTCCGACGGTGTATCGTAACTGGTCTTAAGGGACACGACATGTCCTCCAGGAACAACCAATAGGTAAATTTTATATCGGCACACATGTATAGACAGAGTTTGAGGGATAGATAGGGAAGGGGGGTAGGAAGGGGAGACCATTTGTATTCAAGTAACAGATTCAGACACTCGAAGACAAAACATTTACTCAAGAAAACATAGTAAAGAACAATCTATGGTGTATATTCCCTACAATATGTTACAAATAGAAAGAGACAGACCAAATACTTCTACAGGAAAACTAACAACTGTCTATCACCCAAAGGGCTCCGGAAACAGGGTCGTCAACGGTCACTCTTCGGGGCACAATCCTACTAACAGTGAGAGATTAGAGACCCCTCAGTACCTATTCTGTCCTTAACACCGACCCTACCCCGGAGAGTCAAGGAAAGACAGGGAAGACGGGAAGACCTCAGGGGAAACTTCTACCGACTAAGTAGGACACCCAAAACAAACCGACGAGTGAATGACGGAAACCCCTACACAATCGTCGTTAGAGAATGACACAGGTCCAGGTCCGTCGTTGACTCGCCGACTTCAGGGTATCTATAGGGTAGTTCCTGGTTCTCCACCGGAAACGACGACCGGCCCAAAGAATTAGTAGACGTAACGAAAGAAAGGGGAATAACAAGGTACAAAACTCACTCAAGCTCCCCCTTCCTGTCGAATAAAAACGAAGACAACCTACAATGTACCTGGACGGTTTTTAGAACTCTTAGTGGTGCCCCGATGGACTTCGGAAGGTTCAGGAGTCCGTCGTACCTCGTCCACTGCTTTACAGTGGAGGGAGCACGAGAAATGGAACGACCAGTGATCATGCGACGGAGAAACACGGTCCGGAGAGATGTTCGGAGGACCATCTATGCCCGTCTCCTCGTCTCACCGTAGTGAAGTCTCGGACGTCGACTCTGGGATCTCTGATCCTACACTTCACGTGAGACAACGACCGTTCCTACGGTACCTACCAAGTCGAGTTCAGAACCCCGGAGTCAAAGGAGACGACTTTTGAGTTCCCCTCCTGAACTTCCCTAGAGTCCAGGACCGTCCAGACTTAAGGAGACAGACGTCATGTACCCGGTTGAAGGAATGGACCGCGGAAGTCTCGTAGAGGACGCCAGTCACGCAACGGTCGGAGGAAGTCGTAGGGTTCTGGTCTTCCCGGAACGGGACGTCCCCAGACAGTACCTACCTGTTTGTGAGGCGCAGGGGTCCACAAGGGCCCTAGGGGTCCTCCGTGAGGGTAGAGTCCTCACTGGGTGCCCCGAAAAGTTTCAACAATACAATGTAGTCCCTAAAGACTATGAAGAATACCTTTATCTAAACAAGTAAAGAAGAAGGTTGACAAAGAAAGGAAAGGGGTCTCAGTCCACACTTCCCCTCTCGTAGTGAACCAGTAAAGGTCGGGACACCGTCCCACCCACCACTCTGGTCGTTGGGTCCTCAGTCCTCCGGGGTCTCGACGACAATTTCGAGTATAGACGTCCCTGTTACCCGACCTGACCCTGCTACCGGTTCCTCGACGGGTGCACGGTCGCAGCATAAGATCCTCGTCGAACCTGATTTGACACAACTCATCGGTAAGAGTCTTAATGGTCAAAACGATCCTTACCTTCCGTTATCCCAACAGAAAAAAAGGGGGAGACAACGACACAAGTAATCATACGTGCTATGTTTCCGGTCTCAACGACTTCGTTTTGGTAGTTCAAGACTAATTAAACGTCTTGAGTCGATACCTTAGCGAGACTATAAAGATTGGTTATTACAAGGGACCGACTCAGTGAGTCGCCTTCCTAGGAATTAACCTTTGTCGGAGTCTGTCATCGTGCCTCTCGTAGTCTGTCTCCTTATAATCCCGTCTTTGTGGGTCTCTCCTTTACGGCTGGTCTTGCTTTTGACCGTATTGCACCTGCCGACTTAGCTGTCACAAACAGGCCTTTGTGGTCCGCAGGGTCCCTCACCCCGACTGTGTCTCGATCTCAAATCCCCTTTCTGTCTCTTCGTCCACCGGTCTAAAAAGTTTTAGTCTTTCAAGCAAAGACAGGTATAGACAGGAACAAAAATTACTCGGAACAGGAAAGGTCCAACGGGTGGAGAACCAGACCTTTGGAATTTTTAGTGTCTGAAGGTCGAGGTACGTAGGTGAAGGTTCGCGATGCCGGACCCCCGGGTAGCCCCCTCTGAGTTGTAGGTCCATGGGTGTACCTCCCCTCCTAAGTCCGACATGGCGATCACCGAGACCGGTGGCTGTACCGCTCCCAAGTAACTCGAACCCCGTCCGAGGCACGGACCGTAAATTGTGCTTAGTCGACATCAAGAGTGCGGTCCCTCCTCGAACGACGAATTAGGTGTAAAATGTCTCTTTCTCAGGACTCTGAGTCCTGTGCACAGAAGAGGTCTCTGACTAACCACTTTGCCTACTACGGCCAAGGACCCGGGTCGGACCTGACTGAGGTACACTAGACACACCTTTCCTGTGCACCCCTGTGACCGGCGGACACTGGCACCCGTCCGTCACTGGAATCAGGAGAGAGCGGAGGACCGGGCACAAAAAGGCGGTGAGTGCGGAGAAGGTCCGAGAAGACACCGAGGAAGACGGCACAAGACGGTCGAGTTCGGGAATCACCGCGCGTAGCACAGACCGGAGGGTGGGACTCCGAGTTTCCGGAGACATTGAAACCGGGAACCACGACAGGGTCAGGACGAGGACCTTCCACCCCAGTAGGACGGAGGGAAAGACGTGGCACACGAAGACCCGACGTCCGGAAAAGGGTTCGCCCCGGGGACGGACGTCGAGGGACGGGCGGCGAAACAGGTTCGTCGCATTTGGGACCAAGTAGGTGCCGAAGTGTACGAGTGCGAAAAGATTGCGGTATGCACATCGGCAATTCGTAGCGTCTAAATAAGAGGATCTCAGGACCTCCTATCTGTAGAGTGGCCCGAGTTTAGTTCCAAGCCCGTCCTGACGCAAGGAGGACCTCCGAGAACCCCTCTTAGTAAAGAAAAGGACCAGGGCGAAGAGATCCGCACACGTAGGGAACGAGCACCGGGGAACGAAGGAGATTCGGTCGCTACCGTCCAGCTCAGGGAGAGTCCGACGGTAGAGAGACCAAGAGGGAAGACAGAGGGGGAAGGTGAAAAGTCAAGTCAAATCAACGAGTCAGCACAGGCTGAGAAACACTGGGGTACTTGACGTCGTGCGGTCCGGAGGGACAGGCAGTGGTCGAAGGCCTCAAATGAGTCTGAGTACAGGTAGGTCAGTCACTACGGTAGGTTGGTAGAGTAGGAGACCGTAGTGGAAGAGGAAGGCGGAAGTTAGAAAGGGTCGTAGTCCCAGAAAAGTCGAAAATTCCTGGAATATTCATGTAACTCACGGAGACCTACTCGGTCCTGGTAGAGGGTTGGGGTTCGTCGGAACCGACGGAGACGTCGGGAGCAAAGGGAAACAGTGTCTTGGAATTCCTAAGTCTAAGGTCCTGCTCGAACACCTGTAGAAACACCCCGTCCCCGTAGTGAGACGGTTGGGCAGAGTCTACGGAAAAGGGAGGAGGAGGTTGAGGTCGACTAGGTGGGGAAGAGTTGAACCGTAAACTAGGGCACGGTAAGACACGCAAAGAGGTCCTTGTATCAAGGGATTATAAAAACGTCAGAAAGGGGTTGACTACACATTGACACCCACCAAACGTTTGGGAAACCATCTACATGGTAGAATCGGTCGGAGGACCCTCCCTCCACAAGGAAAGTGTGGGTGTTACCCTCTGGTAGTTCCAACGTGAGTTTCGAAGGTCCACCGCCTCGACTGGAGAATAAAGGGGTCACCAGTGACATTCGTACGGCGTCCACCGACGGTACGTTCTCACCTGCTCGGGAGAAGGGTCCCTCGGGGACCCGAACTACCCCCCTGTAGACTCACCTCGAGACTGAGGTTCGAGAGAAGGAAGGGGAATTGGTGTAGTCCGGAGTAGTGACGAAGAATCAAGTCTGTCTAAGCCATTATACTTGAAAGTACTTTAGATTTCAACAAAATTTTTATAGGTAATTTTTTTTTTTTTGGGTTTGTCGACAATTTTATAAACCCACACATAACGATTTGTGACAAAATGGTCACCCACTTGAAAGTTTCAAATTCATCCTCATTGACAATTATTAAGCTCCCGGGGGTTGTGGAACGTACCCGACTTCGGGAGGTTCATTTATTTCAGTCTGGGCTCGTCCCGATGTAGGTCTACCCTCACCCCGACGGAGGATGTAGTGAGTCTCCTCGACAGTAGACCACAGAGGCTAAGGGAGAGATCTTTACTTCAGTAGGAAGTAATTTCTTCTTCGCAAGTGTAACTATCGGGTCGACCAGTTCTTAGACGGACGTCACGTCCTCTGGACCCAAACTGCGGACCCAACCCTTCTAGGGGACCTCCTCCCTTACCGATGGATGAGATGATAAGACCGTACCTCTTGAGGTCCCTGTCTCCTCGGACCGTCCGATATCAGGTACCCCAGTGTTTCTCAGCCTGTACTGACACACTGGAACTACAAGTGTAACTAGATGTGAAAACTAGTCTTCACCTCTCCGGGTCGATCAGGATTTCAACACCCCACTCCCACCTCCTACCTTCGACACACGAAGGGTCACTCGACTCACCTGGCCAACTCACATAGGGTCAGTCCTTCCGACTCAAGTCTGAACCGGAACTGTGAATCTCTAAGACCCTGGAACCTTTATTAATGGAGGGCAGAGAACTCGGAGTCAACAGAGTAGTCTTTGCACCCTCAGATATCGTGAGTGACCTGAGGAACTTGTCACTTTGACCCACTAAATATCAGTCACTTCAGTTCACACTAAATAGGGACCACCGACTCACCGTTTCTTAGACGGACGATTACGTCCTCTGTGTCCAAACTAGGGACCCAGTCCTTCTGAGGGACCTCTTCCTTTACCGTTGGGTGAGGTTATAAGAACGGACCTCTTAGGGTGTGTGTCTCTTTGGACCACCCGAGTTACCACAGAGCTTCTCAGTCTGTGCTGAATCACTGAGTTGTTGTCGTTGTTAAAATTTCGTAAATGACCTAATAGAGTGAGGAGACGACTTCGACACTCCTGGGGAAACCACCCAAGGTGGAAGGTCTTAGTCACGGTGCACTTCGGACTAACGTAGGGCTGTCCACGGGGCCTTACGTAGAAGGGTGTGTACCTCCAACTTACGTCAAATTTTTATTGATGCAGAACAGAGTGTAGACTCATAAACCATCCACACAGTTCGATTACCCTAAAATACACACTCTTTGTCGTTCCAAAACCGTAATCTTTGATATAAATTTACGTAAATCGTGTCCTCCACTCGTTCCAGTCAGGTCGGGAAGCGACGAGACCGAGGCACCCGCACTTACACTAGGTGAGTCTTGCGTCCGAGCCGCACGTGGGACCAGGAGGACGATTGCTCGACTCCCCGAAATCCGTTCTACGAGTGGAAACGATTGAAGAGTCTTGTACTTCTAATTTTCCTCCTTCTTTCTCTTCACAGGAGGAACTAGGAGTTTACGGTAAAAGGAAGGGTAATCTAGGTAAAGGAGTGGACTGGTAAAGCTTCACGGGAAATACACAGTCTTGACCCACCGGGATTTTTTTCCGTCTCCTTTTTTTAAGGACGAATAAGGAAAAGGGGTTCTACGGAGCCAGAGGTCGTTCTTCTGATCTTTAGTCGAGACTAGACCACGATACGACCCACGAAATGGACAAAGCAAATAAGGAACTGCACTCTGTTCCTGATAATAAAAATAGTGGAGACAGAGATTCTTTCGTCGATGTACCTAACCGTCTCATTGAACCAATTCTAAAGAGTCCTCTCCTTCCTACACTGAGGTTCGTCGAAATTTGAACCTCGACACCGAGGGTTGCTGGGGTATTTTGTCGGGGTTGGTTGTTGATTTCACAAGATACGGGGAGACCTACGAATAATTCGGTACACGGTCAGAGAGAAGACTGAAAATAGAACGCAACTAAATGACCCCCCAATGGAGGAGTCCAGCACACTTAGTACAAACAGGCTCTAAGGGTGTGACACACCCGTGACACAGACGTGTATGCACACAAGGACCACGTTACACCGACGGCTCTTGCCACCGTAATACTGGGTCTCCATCGCAACCAGGCACATGGTCAAAACGGTCATATAGTCACAGAATGTCCTGGTCGATGGACGGGACTGGGGTCCCGTGACAGGTGTGTCGACGCCCGTCTTCGGAGACTTCTTGAGTCAGGACAGGTACTACGAGCAGTGAGCCACGATGAGACCGAGTCTCACCGGTACACCAGGTAGGATCCGACAACCGACGAGTCCAGGAAACGGGTAAATCGACAACACGGGTGTTGGGTGGTCGAAGGTATGAAGGACTGTGGGAGAAGATAGTATGACGAAAGTGGCACAAAAAATTCCAGTTCAAGATAGTAAATTACTATATTAATTTACTATAATTTTACAAAGTTTAAATTTTTACATAATTTTAAAAATAGAATCGTTAAATTGCACAGAGGAATGGTCTTGATTAAAAAAAAAAATCTTAACTAACTCAAAAAAACAAGAAGACTAATGTCTCAACGTATCTAAAACTTGGAATATAAAAAGGACACGTGAACCAAAAATACTCACGTTCTAAAACGTCTGATACTCGTAAGTCACCTAACGTAAAAGGTGCAATATCGTCTTTGTGGGTAGAGACACCATCAAGCAACCTCTCACGTCACGTCACGTTCAGGACAGGCTGACAAACGGTGGCACACCTGATATGTCAGGTACCTTAAGAGGTCCGGTCCTATGACCTCACTCATCGGAAAGGGAAGAGGTCCCCTAGAAGGGTTGGGTCCCTAACTTGGATCCAGAGGACGTAACGTCCGTCTAAGAAATGGTCGACTCGGTGTTCCCTTCGGGTCCTTATGACCTCACCCATCGGATAGGGAAGAGGTCGTCTAGAAGGGTCGGGTCCTTAGCTTGGCCCCAGAGGACGTAACGTCCGTCTAAGAAATGGTTGATTCGACATCAAGTAACCCCCGACGATATTTTTGTACGGTATGTGGTCCACCGACTATTTGTTGTGTCCAAATAAAGAATGTCAAGACCACCGACCTTTCAAGTTCTGGTTCCAGGACCGTATAAATCACAGACCACTCCCGGACGAAGGACCAAGGATCTACTGACAGAAGACACAGGAGTCCTCCACCTTCCCCTCAAAGAGTCCCAGAGAAAATCTTCTTGTGATTAGAGTTGAGGACCCACTTGTGACCCTCTATCACTTCCTGACCCTCCGGACCCACAACGTCAGGTACCCCAACGTTTCCAATCTATCCTGAATCACTGACTTGTGTCGTTAGAGTAAGTTCTCCCGAGGTGGAGACATTGGATTAGTGGAGGGTTTCCAGGGATTTTGATAGTAGAACCTCTAATCCAAAGTTCTATACTTATAACTCCCCGGTATACGTAAGTCAGATATCGTAAGAAAAAGGAGTAAAATTCGTATTCTGAAGCTATCTAATTTTCGTCGAAGATTAAGCTGAAGATTTAAGAGGAAAAACGTTCACCTTAAAACGAACACAGTTAAATTATTATATTCGAGTCTCCTCTTCGGGTCCAAATGCAAAGTGTCCATATGACCTGTTCTCTATCAAAATCCTTAAGTTCCCTCCCCAGGTCAAGTAGTCTTATCAGAAGTCAAGTCAAGTCAAGTCGGCGAGTCAGGACAGGCTGAGAAACGTTGGGGTACTTAGTGTCGTGCGGTCCGGAGGGACAGGTAGTGGTTGAGGGCTTCAAGTGAGTTTGAGTGTACGTAGTTCAGTCATTACGGTAGGTCGGTAGAGTAAGAGACAGTAGGGGAAGAGGAGGACGGGGGTTAGGGAGGGTTGTAGTCCCAGAAAAGGTTACTCAGTTGAGAAGGGTACTCCACCGGTTTCATAACCTCAAAGTCGAAGTCGTAGTAAGGAAGGTCTTTTGTGGGTCCCGACTAGAGGAAATCCTACCTGACCAACCTAGAGGAACGTCAGGTTCCCTGAGAGTTCTCAGAAGAGGTTGTGGTGTCAAGTTTTCGTAGTTAAGGAACCGTGAGTCGAAAGAAGTGTCAGGTTGAGAGTGTGGGTATGTACTAGTGACCTTTTTGGTATCGGAACTGATCCACCTGGAAACAACCGTTTCATTATAGAGACGAAAAGTTATACGATAGATCCAACTAGTACTGAAAGGAAGGTTCCTCATTCGCAGAAAATTAAAGTACCGACGTCAGTGGTAGACTTCACTAAAACCTCGGGGGGTTTTATTTCAGACTGTGACAAAGGTGACAAAGGGGTAGACAAAGGGTACTTCACTACCCTGGTCTACGGTACTAGAAGTAAAAGACTTACAACTCGAAATTCGGTTGAAAAAGTGAGAGGAGAAAGTGAAAGTAGTTCTCCGAAAAATCAAGGAGAAGTGAAAGACGGTATTCCCACCACAGTAGACGTAAAGACTCCAATAACTATAAAGAGGGTCGTTAGAACTAAGGTCAAACACAAAGAAGGTCGGGTCGTAAAGAGTACTACATGAGACGTATATTAATTTATTCGTCCCACTGGTATATGTCGGAACTGTATGAGGAAAAGGATAAACCTTGGTTAGACAACAAGGTACAGGTCAAGATTGACAACGAAGGACTGGACGTATATCCAAAGAGTTCTCCGTCCAGTCCACCAGACCATAAGGGTAGAGAACTTCTTAAAAGGTGTCAAATAACACTAGGTGTGTCAGTTTCCGAAACCGTATCAGTTATTTCGTCTTTATCTGCAAAAAGACCTTGAGAGAACGAAAAAGGTACTAGGTCGTCTACAACCGTTAAACTAAAGACCAAGGAGACGGAAAAGATTTTGGTCGAACTTGTAGACCTTCAAGTGCCAAGTGTATAACGACTTCGGACCGAACCTCTTAAAACTCGTAATGAAATGATCACACACTCTACTCACGTTGACACGCCATCAAACTCGTAAGAAACCGTAACGGAAAGAAACCCTAACCTTACTTTTGACTGGAAAAGGTCAAGACACCGGTGACGACTCAAAGGGTTTAAACGACTGTACAACTCACGTCGTGAAAGTGTCGTAGTCTTATCAGAATGGGTCCAAATATAACCGTCACAGGGTCCCAGGAAAAGATGATTACATGAACACTCCTACAGACACCAGAGTAAATCTTTGTTAGTAACCGAAGAAGACGAGACCCTGGTCAGTGTCCGTCTAACCTTTAATTGTAGGGTCCAGAGTTTCTTTTTCAAAGTTATTACTAGAGATTTTAGTGGGAACCTCGTAAACAAACGGACACGAACCAGAATCCTCTATCGGGACATAAGTCCACCCGGTAAATTGTCATCGGTAACGGACAGGACAGGATCATCTTAGAAGATTCCCGGGACTCTCTAAAAGGTACCGAACATTTAAGTCGTTCCACCACAGTCTCTGTCACGATCAGAAACTAAATAGGGTGTTGGTGACAATAACCGTCTTTTCGGAACTCGTCGAATACCGTCGTGAACGTAAAGTTTCCCGACCCAAAGTCAAAGTAAGAATTCTGAGATTTTACTACCATTCATATTCGGACTGTACACTACGTTTCTTTACTTTATGACTCTCGGACTAACCTGGAGTCCTACAGTAGCACTAAGGACGGTTATTAGTCCTTACATTCTCCCACTACAAGACTAGTCTCAAAACTTCTTTCTCGACTACAAAACTCCAGTGTTCCCTTTTGTGCCTTGTAGTTGTGGAAGTCTACAGAAACGCTAGGGGCCAGCAGTAAACTGAGACAGACCGGGTACTGAACAGAGCACACAATCGACAGAAAGTACTCCTTCATATCAATATTATTATCGTAGACAGACTCGGTGAAGAGTCGTGGCGACCTTACTTTGACTCGAGGAGAACCTTCAGTAAGGTAAGTTCCTTAAGATGTCTCCTCGGTCTAGGACTATAATCTTAGGTGACGGTTACAAGACTTGTAGAAAAATGGACTTTACTCCACATTCGGTTCTTCTACCAGCGACGGGTACCGAAGTCTATACACTTTCACTTTCAGTGAGTCAGCACAGGCTGAGAAACGCCGAGGTACCTGACAGGTACCTTAAGAGGTCCGGTCTTATGACCTCACCCATCGGAAAGGGATGAGGTCCCCTAGAAGGATTGGGTCCCTAGCTTGGGTCCAGAGGGTGTAACGTCCGTCTAAGAAATGTCGACTCGGTGTTCCCTTCGGGCCATATGGATACCCCTCAACCAATCTCTCGTGACTTGGTTAAAAATGGGACCACAACTTCAAGTCCTCGAACTCGTGTAGGGTGTACAGACAGACGGTCAGGAGAACCCGGGACCACCGTGGACCACGGGGTGGGACCGGTTTATGCGTCCGTACGAACGAGTCAGGGAAGTCAGCACAGGCTGAGAAACGCTGGGGTACTTGACATCGGGGGGTCCGAGGAGACAGGTACCCTAAGAGGTCAGTTCTTGTGATCTCATCCAACGGAACGGGAAGAAGTCCCCTCGAAGAGTTGGATCCCTAGCTTGAGCGTAGAGAATATAGAGGACACGACCGACCACTTAAGAATTGGCGATTACGGTGGACCCTTCGGGGTAGACCGGTTTTTACCTCTGGTGCAAATTGAACACCTGGGGTGGGTCCCGTCGTGGTAAAAGAGTCCGCAACGGGACCCGTGGGACTGAGGACGGACAAGGACCTTAGTAAACGTGAGTCCCAGAAGACTGGGGTTTCGGAGAGACAAGGAAGTGAGGTAGGGTCAAGAGACCCGTCGTCGGAGAGCAAAGAAAGGCCAACGTGTTTTGGAACGACATTCAGTCCTTCGGGAGGGACCCCCGACAAATGTACGACCCACGACGGCTCCGTTTTTAGTAGTGTCACCTATATCAAAGGTTTGGGTTCTTACAGTACGAGCAAGGGTATTTCCCTAAAACAAGACGCAGACCGAAGTTCTTTGTCAGGCCCTGTGTCACAGGTCTACGGTCCTACGTCCTTAAACCCCCATAAACCTAAAAATACCCTTATTGTCCTGGTTTATAAAACTTAGTACTGAAAGCCTTTTAAGATTCACTCTTAAACGGTATTACTCTAACGACAACAGTAAGAGCCAACGTAGGACTTCCGTTCACGCCACTCTTCTCGACCCGCGTCTCGTCCGCTTCCTCCTGTCCCCGCGGGGCTCCTCGTCTCTGCGACCCGGACACAGAGGCTGGCAAGACTTTGGTGATTGGGGGACCACGACTTCACCGGGGACGCGGTGAACGGTAGACTTAAAAAAGAAATGATAAAATGATTTAAAGTGATTTAACAATAAGGTAAAGTAGACGTCACATGAGTCTCCCTTTGAGACCAAATCTCTTCTCCTTGACTTCAGTCCCCGACTCACTGGACGGGATTGCGCTATGGATCATTCGCGTCTCGACTCTACGTTTCCCTTCCCAAAAGACACGAGGAAAGAAACGTAGAGTACGTTTCCACGGGTACCCTTCCAAGTCGAACACCAGAGGAGGTCGTGGGGTGGAAGACTGAGTAGAGGGACTGGCGACTCAGAGGATCATGGTAGGACCGTCCTGGGTCTCTGCAAACTCCCCACAGTTGTCAGTAGGGGTACCCGGAGTACAGGTAGGTCGACCGTCTTGGGTGACACGGAAGAGTTTACTACGGAACATTTCTACCCGGAGACCCGACAGTCGGGTCGGTGTGACAGAGGACCCGTGTATGTGGACCCTCCGTCCTCAGGTACAAGAAGACTCGCTCCCAAAGCCACCTGTGTCGTGTGTGACGGGTCCGTCTCTTCTGAACACACTTCTCTCCTACTTTCCGTTCCTTCCCTCTCCTCCACGCTTTCTGTCTAGTCTCGTCTCAAAAAGAGTAGAAGTGAGTAAAGTAAGTTTTGGGGCGGAGGACCCTTGGAATAACCACGGTCCGTCTGTGACAGTCTGTAGAACCCCTCTGTTACCACTTGTTTGGGTCTTTGCAAGAGATTAGAAAATCGTTTATAAATTCCTTCCGGAAGACACACAACCCAGTACAGGATCCAGGAACCCTACGGAGACACCGGTTTTGTCTCTAGGAGTGGTAGACTATTGAATGTTAGATCACCCTCAACCATCAGGGATTCACCACAGACTGACAACAGACTGGGGTACCTGACGTCGGGAGGTCCGAAGGGATAGGCAGTAATAGAGGGTCTCAAATGAGTTTAAGTACGGGTAATTTAGCCACCACGGTAGGTTGGTAGAGTAGGAGACAGTGGGGGAAGAGGAGGACGGGAGTTAGAAAGGGTCTTAGTCTCAGAAAAGATTACTCAACCGAGAAGTGTAGTCCACCGGTTTTCCTCCGTGTATTTTCGTTCTTTACATTGTCCTACTGTAAATATCATAAAGTTTTCCACTATTTACATTGTTTGCATATCGGTTGTCACCCCAGCCCTCCCGGTGGAGACCCCTCCCCAGTCCAATATCAACTTTCACTAGTTCTAGTCCAAACTCCGGTTCAACCGAATTCCTAGTCGTCCCCTAGTCCATCGACACCCTCCTTGTAAGGCCGTCACCCTCACTGAACTCACACAACATTACTGTTGTCCGACTTGTAATGGTCAATTGTTCCTCGTCCCCACTGACCCCGGGTCTCTCCCGTCTCCCCTCAGCGGTCGGGTCTACAGTCAGACCCTCCTGAAACTGAAAATGAAAACTCGGTTAACTCCCCGACACCTTTCCAAAACCCCACGTC
The DNA here is from genome assembly GCA_006410555.1 of Capra ibex. NCBI lineage: Eukaryota > Metazoa > Chordata > Mammalia > Artiodactyla > Bovidae > Capra > Capra ibex. The sequence continues at coordinate 8,398,265 of SJYO01004576.1, forward strand.
CTTACGGTACGACACGAAACGTTCACGATTCCTCATTGGGTCAGAGACACAACTGAATCCCTTCGTCCGCAGTTTCGTCCCCCGGACTCTCACCACTGCAGTCGCGGGATATACTCTCCACTACGACCGAGGTCGGTTCGGTCCCCACACCTCCGTCGCTCTTCACAAACCCAAAACCTATAAAACTTTCGTCCGAAAAGACTGTTCCTCCTCTTACTCCAAACCTACGCTCTCTCTTTTTCTTCTCAGGTCCTACGGAGGAGGTCGCAATAAAACCGGAACCCAGTACTTTACCCCTTTACTTTAATAAAACTTTTTTTGAGTTCCCACTCTAACGGGTCACTGTCGAACACTACTTACGTGTCTTCCTCTCCTGGTCTACGCAATCGAGACTCCCGGAGGTATCGTTTCACAGTGTTTGTCGCATTTCGTTGTCCTTAAATAGGATAGTGTTAAGGTCTCCGACCTTCAGACTTTAGTTTCACGAACCCCCAGACTCGAAGGAGAATTCGATGAGCATCTCCTAGAAGGGAACGGAGGAGGACGACGGTCAGGAGTCCGTAGGGTCCTACCGACAAGGACCGAACATCACCGTAGAGAGGTCAGAGACGGAGACACCAGTGTCCGCCAGAGGGAGGATGTAGTAGAGAGTAGAGTTACACAGACAGAGACATTGGTCTTAAGAGGAAGAAAGTTTCTGTCGTCGGTAGTCCAAATCCGGGAGTTGAAGCAGACGATTAAAGTAGACGTTGTTGAGACAAGCGTTTATTATAGTGGAAGACTCCAAGGTCCTCAATCTCTAACTTGGACACAAAAACCTCCTATATTAGGTTGGGTATTGTGATATCAAAAGATTGAGTTGTTTGGACGGAGTTAGACCTCTAGACCTTGTGAAAGGACTCCTACCCGATGTTCCAAACTTCGTCCTAATTTTCAATTCTCAAATAGTCTGTTTCTAAACTGTCTCCCCTGTCCTCTCTTAAGGGTCAACTTCCCTTGTCACACACGTTTCCGGGGTACTACCTCCCTTGTACAATATAAACTTCTTGGTTTCGGTCACACTGACCTGGACACGACACGAATACCTCGTTATAGTACCGGTTATTTGGATTCTTTCACGAGAAATAGAAATCAGAAATTCATTTATGTCTAATTTTAGTGTTACTATACATCCGTGATCTTACCGAAAAAAAAAAAAAAATTTCGTTGTTATAGTTCACACCCGTTTCTATACCTCGTTATCTTTTAAAATATATCACGACCCTGGTACTTTATCGTGTTGGTGAAACCCTTGGACAAACCGTCACAGATGACTTGAGTTGTAAGAACATGGACAATCAGGTTGTTTAAGAAAGAATGTGGATTTTCTTTACGTAAGTATATACATGTCTACATGTCTATCCCAGTATCGTAACAATAAGTACTATGAGGGTTATACCATCATTAGGGGTACAGGTAGTCTGGCATATTACCTATTTTAGTAAACATATACACATGTCACCTTATGATATGTCGTCACTTTTCCTTATTCAATGACGATGGACATTATTATACCTACTTAGAGTGTCTATGGTGTCACTGGTTTTCCTCGGTCCGTGTTTTCTCGAGAGTGTCTTTCAAGGTAAATATCTTTTTTCTTTTGTCCTTTTAGTCAGGTCCCTCTACCTACAGTCTTGTTACCAAGACAATCCCTTTCTATTACGGACCCACCCCGGTGGTCACCCTTGAACACCGCACGACCAGTACAAGAAGTAAATCTAGACCCACACTCATGGACCCACTCACGTGAAGCATTTTAAAAAAATTTTTTAATAAATAAATAAACCGACGTGGTCTACATCCCGGAAACTAGAAGTAACACCGTACGTCCTAGAAAACAACACCTAAGAATCAACACGGTCCCTTGAGGGACTATCTAAAACAAAGTTAGTAAAAAGTAAAGTTTGAGCTCTACCAATAACAAAAGGAATCGATCACGTTCTGTAAAAATTTTTTACCTAAACCCCAAATTTTTACCTGAAATTTCGTTACTCATAAAGAAAAATTAGTCGAAATAACTACTAATGGGGAAGTACCTAGTGTCTGAACAACACCACTTCTCCAAACGTATTAAGTGACTTCTATACTCGGTACTGTAGGTCCCGGTGAGTTCTGTCTGTCTAGTATCCCTTCTCAAGGCTGTTTTGCACCAGGAGTCCCTATCGTTTCGTGAGGTATAAGAACGGAATTCCTGGGGTACTTGTAATACTTTTCCGTTTTGTGTACTGTGGACTTCTACTCGAGCATATACACTTGGCTCTTGAAGGTCTACATGTTCGACCCGAACCTCTTCTGCCTCCTGATCTTTAGTCTGACGGCCGTAAGAAACCTGGTATCTCTTTCGGTCCCTCAAGGTCTTTTTGTAAACGAAGACGAAGTGACTGATACGTTTTCGGGAACTGACACACCTAGTGTTTTTGACAACTTGTAAGAGTTTCTCTACCCTTATGGTCTGGTCGGACAGAAGACTCTTTGGACATACACCCAGTACGTCGTTGTCAATCTTGGAATGCACCTTGTTACCTGACCACGTTTTAACCTTTTCCTCATGCTCCGACATATAACAGTGAGATGAATAAATTGAAGATACGTCTCATGTAGTACACTTTACGGCCCGACCTACTTAGTGTTCGACCTTAGTTCTAACGGTCCTCTTTATAGTTGTTGACGACTATACGTCTACTATGGTAAGATCACCATCTTTAACTTCTCCTTGATTTCTCGGAGAACTTCTTCTACTTTCTCCTCTCACTTTTTCAACCGAATTTTGAGTTGTAATTTTTTTTTGATTCTAGTACCGTAGGTCAGGGTAGTGAAGTACCGTTTACCTTCCCTTTTTAACCTTCTTCTCTGTCTAAAATAAAAGGACCCGAGGTTTTAGTGACGACTCCCACTGACGTCGGTACTTTAATTTTCTACGAATGAAGAACCTTCCTTTCGATACGATTTGGATCTAGTCAAGTCAAGTCAGCGAGTCAGTATAGGTTGAGAAACGCTAGGGTACTTAACGTCGTGTGGTCCGGAGGGACGGGTAGTGGTTGAGGGCCTCAAATGGGTTTGAGTACAGGTAGCTCAGTCACTACGGTAGGTCGGTAGAGTAGGAGACAGCAGGGGAAGAGGAGGACGGGGGTTAGGGAGGGTCGTAGTCCCAGAAAAGGTTACTCAGTTGAGAAGCGTATTCCACCGGTCGCATGATTTGGATTTTTCGTCTCTGTAAGGAAACGGTTGTTTCCAGGTATATCAGTTTCGATACCAAAAAGATAATCAGTACATGTATACACTCTCAACCTGGAATTTCTTCCGACCCGTGACTTCTTAACTACGAAAGTTTAACATCACTACCTCTTCTGAGAAGTCTTAGGGAACCTGATGTTCCTCTAGTTTGATCAGTTAGGATTTCCTTTAGTTGGGACTTATGAGTAACCTTCCTGACTACGACTCCGACTTCGAGGTCATGAAACCGATGGACTACGCTTCTCGACTGAGTGACCTTTTCTGAGACTACGACCCTTTCTGACTTCCGTTTTCCTCTATCCCCGTCGTCTCTTACTCTACCAATCTATCGTAGTGGGTGAGTTACCTGTACTTAAACTCGTTTGACCCTCTATTACTTCTTGCCCCTTCGGACCACATGACATCAGGTACCCCAACGTTTCTCAGTCTGTGCTGAATCACCGACTTGTCGTTGTTGTGACTACTAATTCCAGACTTCGCCGTTCTTTGAGACGAATAAACGGTTTCCTAGTCGACTAACCGTGGGTCCGTCACAATACGCAAATAGTTTTCAAATAGTGTCTCCAAATGGTTTCCACCTATAAGTCTCTCGTAATACCGGAGAAAACCCTCTTATCAATGAATGGATATAATTAGTCTATAGTGTCGATTGTAAAAATCCATTAGTGACGGAGGTTTTCCCCATTGAACAACCATTGATATTTCAAAGTCGGAGATTCTTAAAAAAAAAGACTTTTTCTAAGATTTTCTTGATAATGAAATGAGACAAAGTCAGGTTTATCGGGACCCAATACAAATGTCTCACCGTCGACCCAGTTAATAGACCCTTAACGATTAACGATTTAACAATGTGAGTGAACCTATATTGAAAAATTAAACGAAGGTCTACAAAGACATCACTCCGTCGGGTACTAGTACTTCATACATGTCACGTCTAGTTACTAAAGTGCTGTCGTCTCACTAAAACTCTAAGTGTCAAAAGATATATACGGTATTTCGTTTAATGTATCATGGATCGTGTATCATCCACAAGTACATCTGTGGATCTTTTAATTTCTTATCAAATTTTTTAACCAACATATAGTATAAAGACGCAAACAGGTATAAACAGAAACTTTAATTTTCTGCGAACGAGGAACCTTCTTTTAGATACTGGTTGAATCTGTCGTATAATTTTTCGTCTCTGTAATGAAACGGTCGTTTCCAGGCAGATCAGTTCCGATACCAAAAAGGGGCATCAGTACATACCTACACTCTCGACCTGATATTTCTTTCGACTCACGACTTCTCAAGTACGAAAACTTGACACCGCAACCTCTTCTGAGAACTCTCAGGGAACCTGACGTTCCTCTACTTTCGTTAGTTAGGATTTCCTTTGGTCAGGACTTATAAGTAACCTTCCTGACTACGACTTTGAGGTTATGAAACCGGTGGACTATACTCCTTGACTGAGTAAACTTTTCTGGGACTACGACCCTTTCTAACTTCCGCCCTCTTCTTCCCCTACTGTCTCCTACTCTACCAACCTACCGTAGTGACTGAGCTACCTGTACTCAAACTCGGTCCAAACTCTCAACCACTACCTGTCCCTTCGGACCGCACAACATCAGGTACCCCAGCGTTTCTCAGCCTGTGCTGACTCGACTTGACATAAACACGCAGATAGATAGATATAAACACACAGAGGAAAGGAAAATAAAATCGGTCAAAATATTCGTTCCTCAATTTCTTTAGTTTTGTAATTTCCTAATATAGTCTATTTGTTATCTTACCAACAACGGTCCCCGACTCGGCCTCTCCTTTACCCCTCTACATCCAATTTCTCATATATGAAACTCAATATTCTTCTCATTGAAGTTTCCTAGATTATATATCGTACCACTAATATCAATTATTATGTCATAACACCTTATGAACTCTCAACAACTCCTTATCTAGAATTCGTAAGAGTGGTGTGTGTGTTTGTTTTCTCAATTGTGAACTCCACTACCGATATAATTAATAGAACTAGAACCATTAGGAAGACATTACATATACGGATAGTTTAGTAGTTCAACATGTATACATGTTAATATAGACAGCTAATCAGGATTATTTCAACCTTTTCTGTTTTTATTTTTGTTTCGCTATCAGAGACATCTCCGTAAGATGTAAGGTGGGGTGAGGGACTGGGGGTAGTTTACGACACTTACCCCGTCGATGAAGGTCGGAAAAAGTGAACAAAGAAACCCTTAAATTTAGAATTAAAGATTTATTACACGTACATAGGTATATATGACTAAATATTTAAAACCTGAAATAGTAAACTTAGAAATAATACCTTCTACTGCTAAAGTCGAGTAAAGATTAGTAGGGATAAATTAGAAAGGTTGTTTTAACATAGAGTTTAAAACCTGTTTTTGGATGTAACCTCTAAAAGTAACAATACTGACATTTATGACGAATGATGACTCGGTTCTTAATAACATCAAAATTCAGTTCTTAAATAAGGGTAATATATTAAAGAACTGCTGTAAAACAAAAGCACCTTTGCGAGTACAAAATTTTTTTGGTAGGGTGTGGGACGTTATCAGACCCGGACATTTTGGCGGAAGTCACATTGAAAGACAATCCAGTCTAGACGAGTCCGTAAAAATCACACTGAAAACGAAAAGGACAAAGACATCTGTAGGAAAGTCCTCGGAAAACTGGACGACACAAAGACCTAGAAGACGTAGTGAACACAGCCCTAAAGAAGGGGTAGTGGGACAAAGTCTTGGAGACTAAAGAGTTAGACTGTAGAAGGAGAAAAACCACAAGACGAAGGAAATACACCTCGTATAGGACATCATCGAAGTACCTTTGCCATGCTCTCTTTGAAAAACTCCTAGACACTTAGACTTTTGACAGAAAACACTAGTTATCAGATACATATTTTAAGGTTCAACCTTTTAGAAACGAAAGTCTTAAAACCTCAACAATAGAGAAGTAAGAAAATCGAAGCCTACAACAATAACTCTTAAGACCATGATAAGAATTAGAAAATAAAATTTAAATAAAAAATTTTAATTAAAAAGAACCTCATGTCAACTAAATGTTACGACACAATCGCAGATAACACGTAGTTTCACTTAGCCAATATGTATATGTATATAGGTGAGAAAAAAAATCTAAGTATTTCCAGTAATGTCTCATGACTCATCCCAAAGGACACGATATGTCATCCAAGAATAATCAATGGTAAAAATACATATAATATCCTCACATATATCACATATATATAGTCAGGGTTAGAGGGTTAAAAAGGTAGGGGAGAAACAAAATAACAAAGGAGAAACTTTCGAAAAATAAAACTTCAAGTGTTACTATAGGAAACCGCACCAAGAATAAAGTAAGTTACAGGGTATAAGAATCAAGAAACCTCGGAATTCGGTATCTTTAAACTCTGTAAAAGTCTATTATCAAAAAACGTTAAAGAAGGAGACCCTTTTTTTTTTTAGAGACTGAAATGTGAGACGAGAAGAAAAAGACCGTAACAAATAACAATGACCTTAAAAGTGTAAGGTTCTCAAGAAAGAACACATGATGATAAAGGAGGGATACTGATAGGATAAAAACTAAGTACGTTTGTTCTAGAAGAGAAAGTTCCCTAGTATTAATATCACAGAAACTCCAAAAAAGGACAAGAGGTCATATAAGAATCGAATAAATAAAAAACAAACAAGATGTGAACCTACGTAACACAAGATCTTAACGTACCTCTTTCTCTCTACCCAGTAGAGTGCGAAGTGATACAACTAACTAAAGGTGACTTAAGGGACATGAACAGATAGTATAGAAGGGAGGAGACACAGGTCCTAAAGGTTCAGATCAGAGAGACCAACGGAAAAAATTCTCTTTTTTTTTTTAGTTCAAAAACGTCTTCTCTTCTGAGATGTGTACCTGTAGTGGTCTACCAGTTATGTCTTTAGTCTAACTAATATAAGAAACGTCGGTTTCTACCTCTTCGAGATATGTCGGTCGTTTTTGTTTTGGTCCTCGACTGACACCGAGTCTAGTACTTGAGGAATAACGGTTTAAGTCTGAATTTAACTTCTTTAACTTTCTCCTCTCACTTTTTCAACCGAATTTTGAGTCGTAAGTCTTTCGACTCTAGTCCCGTAGACCAGAATAGTGAAGTACCGTTTATCTACCCCTTTGTTACCTTTGTCACTCTCTGAAATAAAACCCCCGAGGTTTTAGTGACGTCTACCACTGACGTCGGTACTATAATTTTCTGTGAATGAGGAACCTTCCTTTCGATACTGGTTGGATTTGTCGTATAATTTTTCATCTCTGTAATGAAACGGTTGTTTCCAGGTAGATCAGTTTCGATACCAAAAAGGTCATCAGTACATACCTACACTCTCAACCTGATATTTCTTTCGACTCACGGTTTCTTAACTACGAAAACTTGACACCACAACCGCTTCTGAGAACTCTCAGAGTCCCTGACGTCCCTCTAGGTTGGTCAGGTAAGATTTCCTCTAGTCAGGACCCACAAGTAACCTTCCTGACTACAACTTCGACTTTGAGGTTATGAAACCGGTGGTCTACGCTTCACAACTGAGTAACCTTTTCTGGGACTACAACCCTCCCTAACCCCCGTCCTCCTCTTCCCCTGTTGTCTCCTACTCTACCAACCTACCGTAGTGGTTGAGTTACCTGTACTCAAACTCATTTGAGACCCTCAACCACTACCTGTCCCTCCGGACCGCACGACGTCAGGTACCCCAGCGTTTCCCAGCCTGTACTGACTCGTTGGCTTGACTCGCCTTCCGACCCCTCCACCCCGCCTACACTCTTAGATTAAAAAAACTAAGTGTCAAACTTAGTTAAGGAGCAAAAATCAGGAGAGAGTGAGTGGAAGGTTCTATAGATTCTTGGGTCAAAAACTCGAAAGAATTTAAGCCACACCGAATGAAGGGTAACCACACGTGGAACCTTCAATCGCGAAGGAAGAGAGACTCAATAAGTTCTCGGGACGTGGAGTAAAGACAGAAGTATATAACACTAGACTCAAAATATTTGTAGAGGATCAAGATAGTCACCAGTTTCAACACAAAGAAATAGAACAAAAGAAACAAATCCCCTTGATCACTCTCTTCTTGGACCTTTTTGGTTGTATAAATGAGGTAGTAAAACTTTGTCTGTTAAGGGTAAACTAGCTAGAATTTACCTCTCATAGTCCAAAAGAGAAACAGTACCTTAATTATTAAGGGGGAAAAAATTCGTTTTAGAAAGTAGATAATCTACAGAACTATCCCTAAAAATTCCCTTTTTTACTACGTATATTTTTAACGGAACTCTTTTAATGTAATTAAGGATTAAATAAACCATGACATCTTCTTTGTTAGTAAGATACATTCACCATAAAACTTTTGATCGAAGGAATTTCAAATTCCTTAGTTTGGAAGGTAAAGTTGTTAAAGACTGACTTTAAAGAGGTTTTAAATACTTCATGAAGAGACGTAATAATTTGTTTTTCCCTACTTACAAAGAACCAAAGAGTCTGTACAATGACTATAGTAAAAACCGTGAGACCACATTAAACCACTGTAGAGACTCTGACCATGGGGGAGAAAGTAACTTAAGAGGACCTGAGAACGAAATATTTAAACATTAACTAAAACGTCTCCACTGACAGTACAGGGTTTCTCAGTCGAAGCGTGTCCCGAGAAGTTAGGGGACTGTGGAATAATGTGAATTAACTGACAGACCACACGAATCCTTCTCGACTCTAACCGTCCTACAGGTCCGATCGTTTTGGTCCTTGTCCTTTAGCGTACAGTCTAGAGTCTGTCATCTGAAACCAACTTACCGTACTCCTGTCGACGAGGTTCGAAAGTACTAGAACCTCCCCATTTGTAGAACTCGATACACCGTCGAGAAAGAACAGACGAATCGGGTCCTCGACCGTACGAATTGGAGACGTACTAGTCGTAAACGCCGACCCGTCGAGAAACACCGACCCCGACAGGGTACCCAACATCTTACAAAGGGTCGTAAGGACCGGAGATAGACAGTAACGGTCAACGTGTGTGACGGGGGTCGACAGTGTCGGTTTGTGTCGACGTTCGTAACGGTCTACACCCCCCTCTACTGTACCTGAGGACGACTCTTACCGTCTGTCACTTGGAGGAGAAAAAAGTCTAAAATATTGAGAGAAGACCTATAAACCACAAACCTATAAACATATGTGATACTGTGGTCAACTGACCTTATCACAACGTTAAGGTTACACTTGATTAAGAATTTTGTAGGTACAAAAGTACTAAATGGTTTATAAGTAACAAAATCTACATGACTAAACAACAAACCAGCGATTTAACACAGACTGAGAAACTCTGGGGTACCTGACATCGGCTGCGGTCCGTCAGACGAGACAGCCACCCTAACAGAACCGCTCTTCTGACCTCGCCCAACGGTAAAGGAAGAGGTACCCTAGAAGGACTGGGTCCCTAGCTTGGAACAGAGGACGAACCGTCCACCTAAGAAATGGTGACTCGGTCGTCCCTTCGGGTCTACATGACTATTGATCACAATCGACTCACAAGACAAGAAAACCGTAGGTACAATTGGTTCACGGTCGGGGACGACTTTCGTCTCAGTCGTAGGATTCCCTCTTTACTCGTAACGAGAGTGAACTTGTCTACCCCTTTGGCTCCGTGTCTCGTTAAATCCGTTTAACGGACTTGAACATGTCATACTTCAAACGTCTGGACTCTAAGTGTGGGTCGATCCCGAAGTCTCGTGTTCGACAATTAGTCGGACGACACACCACCAACTAGAACTATACGATTGTGGTCTTCTACGGCACTCCCCTGGAATCAGGTAGACGGACAAGACACAAGACCTTCCGTCCAGACTGGGGTACAACAGATGGGAACATAAGGAGGACGGACCTGGTGATGAACCGTTTATCGTCTCCGTTCCACTTCCGATTAAAGTTATTTATTTACTCTGACAAGATTCGTGGTCAGAGTACCCATCAAATGTTCTTGTCTCCTTGGAGTTGTTTTTGAGTCACATATAATATCAAAGAACTTTCTTCTACTCAACACCATGACATTCAGTAATTACCCAACGTCCGGAGAAGGAAACCCCCCTATTCACGGCATCTACTTCTTTCCCTTGTTAACACATTAATATCGGAAGTCTGTCCCAACCACTAGAGGGACTACTGGTCGTCGGGACCCTTTACTCTGTAATATGAATTCTCAGCCGTAGCGAAATTGTTTTGAGTGACTTCGCGTCCATCTTGTTCAGTGTGTGTGCACGTTTTAACTCGAAAAGAAACCACCGAGACCTTCCGTTTTAGAACGTCGTGGAGATCCAGGAATAATATCTGTGGGACACACGGAAGTCTGTGTCTCCACGACCAATCGACTCTCACACCCAAAGACCTCTTACAACTGATTGTCGGTAAAATAAGTGGAAGTAAACTCTACCCACACGAAAATCCTCTCGTAGACCACGAGTCAACGAGCCACCACAGACTGAGAGAAACTGGGGTACCTACATCGGACGGTCCGAGGAGACAAGTACCTGAAAGGGTCCACCCTCATCTCCTGGTGCCATGTAATCAAGGTTGCAAACGAGAGACTCGAGAAAGCCCTGACAAGGTCCTCACCTGACCCTACGTATGGGACACAACCAGAACAATGTTCCGAATTCAATCGGTCACTTCACGACCTACTCAGGACAGTTATCCTGGGGAACGGTTCGACAGGGAGACGACATCGACCCGAGACCCGAGGTGTAGTGACAACCGGTAATTTTATTCCGACTGCGTCTTAAACTCGACTTTTCACGAGTCTCCATCCCTTCTGCCTGACCGGACAGTAAAAGTAGAGACCTCATAGTAAGTTTGAAAAAGAGTATACTAATACATGGACACTTTATCCGTACCCTCTTACTCTAACTACGTCTTTCCCAAAATCATTTAAAGGGCTGAGGAAACAGAAGAAGAAGAAGAAGAAAAAAAATTTGTAGTCCCTCAACAGAGAAGTTTACTACTATTATATCCCTTTTAAGATCTCGTCTTTAAGTAGGTGCAACATTTAAGTCTAGTCCTCTTAGGGACCACCGTTTTCGTTGACTATGAGTCTGGGTAGTTTACCGAAGTTACGATTATTCATTTAAAGTGATCTATTTGGATTGGAAATTGTAGGCCAAGTTTATAGAGGAGACGGACCGCCGAAAGACAGGTAGTAGAGGGGGTCGAGTTCCATCGACACGACAGGAACTTCTGAGGGTTTCGTCAAGGATGAGGACTTTACTGTGGACGAGATAACACAAGAGTGAATGGATAAAAGTATAGAAAGAAGGACGGACCTAGAACTCCAAGGTCCTCCCTTGCTAAGTGGAAACACGAGGGTCGTGGACCGCACACACCCGACCATGCACCCTCTATCAGACACAGATAACCTACTTACTCATTGTCCTCTTGAGTAATTTAAAGTAGAAAGTGTGACCCGTTCTCCTCCTGAATAGTATAACTTTATAAAGGTTGAACAATTATTGTTCGTCGAGTAAAAATACTAAACCTTAATTCTCAAGTCCCGTGTCACTGAAAAAGGAAATAGATGAAGGAGTAAGAGAAGATAGGGAGGGTGGGTGGAAGAATCTTTACAGTGTTTTTTTTTGAACAGATGTAAAAGAAACTCATATAAGCCCCAGAAAGACTTCTTACGGGAGGGAAAAGAAAAGAAAAGAAAAAAAAAAAATTTTCATAGACACACATACAAGTCAGTGAGTCAGCACAGACTGAGAAATACTGGCATACAGACAGACAAATACTGACATCGGACGGTCCGAGGAGACAGGAACTCTAAGAAGGACCGTTCTTATGACCTCACCCAACGGTACAGGGAGAGGTAAAAATTTCACATAACTGACTGTTACAACACAATTAAAGTCCATATGTCGTTTCACTAAGTCGAGGTAGAAAAGTCTATGTCGGAAAAGTCTAAGAAAAGGGAATATCTAATAACTCTCTATGACTCGGATCAGGGGTGACGATGTGTCATCCAGGCACAACCAACAGACAAAATATACATCATAACTTCTTGTGGGGAGAGAAAGAAAAGTCCGCCCGTAATTACTTTTACTAAAAATACTACCCCGTACCACGCGTCCCTCCTTACTGGAGGTGGTCACCTAACTTCACCTGCGGTCTGCTGACTGGTTCAAGTGCCCACAGTAGTGAGTTCCCTCCTTGAGCGAGACCGACATTCACACCGACCTGGACACGAATCCGAGCCCCGACACCCAGACCTCAAGATCCCAAGTCTGTCTCAGTCCCTTCAGCGTCTCTTCTTAGACCACTGGCCGTTATCTTCCCTTCTTTCGATGTCCCTTCTGCCCTCCGACCGGAACGACATCTGTGGGACCCTTCCACGTCGAAAACCAGTTGTGGAAGGGGTCGTGTCCTCGTCTCTCTCCCTAGACGTCTAATCTGACTCCTCCGTTCCTATGAGAAACCGTTCATCGACGGAAGAACCTACACCCCACTCAGTGGCCACGGGACCGTCTACCCGACTTGACCACAAGTCACTCGTTGGCCATCGACCGAAGTGGGTGACAGGACCCCATCTTCCTTACTTAGAAGGGCTAGGACCCTTCTTTCTCCTGCGTGTCCGTTCAAGGACTTATTTCTTGAAGATCTCCTCCACCCCTTACCTTCCTACTTGGTCGCTCTTATTCTACCTTAGGGTAACGAGTCTTGTCTCGAACTCTAGTCCCGGCCCAGTCATTCTTACCATTAGGGGTTTCTCCACCCGATATCAGGGAATGTTATGAAGTAGAGTACCACGAGACGACACCAGCTAGTGAAGTCAGTACAGACTGACAAACACCGGGTGGTCCGAGGAGACAGACACCCTAAAAGGGTCGTTCTTATGACCTCACCCGACGGTACAGGAGGGAGTCCCCTAGAAGGGTTGGGTCCCTAGTTTGGACGCAGAGGACACAGAGGACGTGGCGTCCGCCCAAGAAATGGTGACTCGATGGCCCCTTCGGGTCAGAGTGCCACCTATGTATGTTACCTTATAATAAGTTGAAATTTTTCCGTCCCCTAAGACTGTGTGTGATCTTATACCTACTTGAGACTCCGGCAATACGAGTCACGTTATTCGGTCTGTGTTTTCCAGTTTGTGACGTACTACGGCGAAGGTACTCCAAGGATCTCGTCCAGTTCAGTATCTCTGTCTTCCCTGTTCTTGTCACCGACGGTCTCAGACCTCCCCTCCCCTTACCGTAATAATAGATTACCGATGTCTCAACTCAATTCCTACTACTTTTCAAGACCTCTACCTACCACCACTACCACAGTGTCTTAACGTGTGAAGGTTTACCAATTTCACTATGTAAAACACAATTCATATAAGACGATGTCATTTGTTTTTTTAGATATGTTTGTTTTGTTTGGGAAAGTGAAGTAGGGTCCCGACAACCATCTCTGTCTCCGTCCTGTCATAGACACTCCAACAAGACACCGAGTGCAACACAGGTCTCGTTTACACGTCTCTGACCCCCGACCCGCTCTCAGTCCTCCCTGACGTCTTGGAACCCGCAAAAGACTTAAATTTATTCTTAAAAGTCAAGGAGATCGTAGACAGAAATATGACTCTTCGGTCCTCGTGTTTGTGGGGTGGGAATCTGTAGTCCATTGACACGTGGATCAATCGGTTCGTAGAAGGACAGGACCGCGGGGAGGCAGACGACCCAGACGTGTGAGTTTAGGGCACAGAACTGGGGAAAGCCAAAGTGACTGATGATCAACCGTTGATCCGAAGGGACTACCGAGTCGCCCATTTTTTTAGGTAGACGTTACGTCCTCTGTGTCCTCTGAACTCAAGTTAGGGATCCAACCCTTCTAGGGGACCTCCTCCTTTACCGTTGGATGAGATCATAAGAACGGACTTTTTAGGGCACCTGTCCTAGTGTTTCTCATCTGTCCTGAGTCGTTTATTTGGATGTCTCTGTCAACCGTCGGTAAACTTTAGATAGTAACCAACTAATCTAATTAAAATTGAGGATCTATCCAGTTGTAAGTATTCATTTGGTCCTATTCTCTTCCCTTGGACCGTAAACACGAGTGTAAATTTACGGAGAGTAACAGCGACATTTCCCCTGAAAGAATAATCTACTGTCAACAGTCCGTTCCTGAGTAGGACAAAAACAGACTTAGAAAAAATAACATTTCTGTTCTGACATTGGTGATTGCTGCAAATCTTTGTAATGACCACTAAGGTGGCAGAAATCCGTTTGTCTTAAAAAGATGTATAAACATTAGTATAATGGATACGCTAATAATAAAAATTAAATTTTTCATAGGTATTGTAAAAGTACGACCCTGAGTCTAAAGTATTACTAGTAACAATTATCGGATATTAAATGAGTCGAAACGGAGTGAGTGGTAGAGTTAAAAGACGATAGTGTATCGTAAAACGTCCTCTCGTAAATATATGAAAAAAAGAAAGAAACTTAATGAAGGAAGTTTGTTTAAAGGTCCCGTCCCTATTACACACACAAAACTACTACAACCCAATACATAAACACGATGAAACGCATAGTCTAAAATAAGCGAAATGAAAGATCATTGTGAAGACATAAACAAGTAAACACGACTACAAACGAGACGTCACACACAAAACGAGTTAGTCACCGAATAATGGTATTGATAACAAAAGTGACACATCTAAGAATTTTCAGTTCCTTAAATCTTCTTCGTTTCAGCTCAACGAATCCCTCTTATCTTTGAGTCTTTCTGACTAAACTCTACTAGGCATCCCTACTCTCTTTCCCGAAATGGAATTACGAACCTATAATCCGACAGATTAGTGATAGTAATCTCCACGTCATCAATCCAATAATAGCCTAGTCTTTCTTTCTCGACCCATTCTCACGGCGAGTGTAAGGTAAAGTCGACCTTTGTGTTCTCCCAAACCTCACTTATTCTTTAATTCATCTTGTTATAGAAAGAAACTGAATCGGGCCCTGTCCTTGTAGATCTCCCTCCGTTCCCTATCTTAACGAAAATTCTCAGTCAAAAAATTACAGATTTACATAAAGTTCAGTTCCTGTTACTTTTCTTTAGGTTACTCAAAGTCAAATAGAATGGAGGACCTTATCCCGACACGTGACTCCTCACTCCTCCTTTACCAGTTCTCGTGTAAAACCATAGACTCGGGGAAAAGGGTCTCCGTACTTATTACGACCTCCGTAACCGATATAAGATAATACTCGTCTTTTGAACGGTTGTTGTCCTTGGTCGTTTATGGGTATCATTTCTTCCGTCATCAACAGAAAGAAAGGGAGAGGGTCCGACAGGAACTCAACAAGGGGACACCGGTAGCATACTGAAAATTATAAAAACAAATAACCAAAGGTATAAAGAGTGGTGATCAGATACCTGTGTTATCTCCGTTACGAAACTATCAGACACAGAGACCCTGGACCGGATCATGGACCGTAGGCCCTCTACGAGTTACTTACTAAGAATTACTTGTGACATTCCTTCATTGTTTAATCGTTTCTCGGTAAGTGTGGTTTATGACTGCGCAATTAATTAAAAGCTCACTTTTACTGACTCTCGTCCGAATTTAACATTCCCCTCTCCTCTCCCCAACACCTTTCAGCTCAACTCCTCACTGCTCCTCAAAATCTCTACTTTCGTACCTTTTGTCGCACCGAAACCTTAATGTAGTACCGACTGGGAACGACCAATACTCTAAAAAGAAGAAACTTGGAGTTATACGGGAAGAAATTTTACCCAACTGATGACAGATCGAGTATTTCTACACCACTTTCAATTTACGTTAATACAATTACTACAAAGTTTTAATGGGTCGCGTATCATTCACGAGTTATCTACCCTGAAAGAAGGGAAACGTGGAGGAACCCAAATAGATCTTGTCACCAAAAGTTCGAATAAAAATCAGTGTCCAGAAGGAAGAATATTTCAGAAAGAACCTTTGTAAATCTTTCGTGTCTGTCTTGAAGGGGTCACCAGGTCACCATTTCTTAGACGGACGGTTACGTCCTTAGGCCCAAGTCAGGGACCAGGGCCTTCTAGGGTGTACGGAGCCTAGTCGATTCGGGTACCCGGGGTTGACGACTTCGGACTCGCTGGATCTCGACCACGAGACGTCGCTGCATTTGGTGGCGTCACTCCTGGGACGTGTGGAGTCGACCTCGTGTCGGGGGTGAGCCGCGTCGATCTCTTTCGGACCTGTGTCGTTGTTTGTGAGTCCCGCCGATATTTATTTATTTATTTGGTCTTTCTTCGTTTGTTTATGTCTATTTATTTGGCTTTTCTTTGGTTTTATGTCTGTCCACTTCGACAAAGGACACGTAGACCATCTCCCCTCGTAACGGACGGCCCGGGAGGGAAGCGGGAGAGTGTCCGCACAGGAACCTCCTACATAGGTAGGTTCCTAGCGACACAGTGTTCGCACGATGAGTCCCTCGGAGAGACATCCAATGTTAGGACGGTCGAGGAGGTTCGCGACTAACGAAGAAGGACTGAGGTCGACCCATTGTCCGCCCACACCTAAAGTCTGCTTTTGTTCGTTACCGTCTCAACCTCAATCTCAGACTAAAGAAGCTCAATTTGCCCTTCTTGTAGGTGATTCGAGTCTCACGACACAAACCAACCACTACAAAATCTTTACCTTCCTTTTACCCCACTACCGAGGAAGTCCGACCGGTTTGTCTACAACAGTAAACACTTGTCGCGGATAGACTAACAATTTTACGTGTTCGTGAAACCGTATAATTAGTCAAGTCAAGTCAACGAGTCAGTACAGGTTGAGAAACACTAGGGTACCTGACATTGTGTGGTCCGTAGGGACAAGTAGTGGTTGAGGACCTTGACCCTCATAATTATAGTCTTGTGACACTTATAAAAAGTAAGTATTTTGAAAACACCAACTATAAATTTTTATCAGTAGGTAGTAGAATAAACAAGGACTGGAGAAGAAATACACAAATACTAAAGTGAGTAGAGAAATAACTCGTGAGACTAGACTTGTGAGACATGTTCTTCGCCGGACGGACGTCCCTCGAGAGTCGGACCTTCTTGGACTATACAACTGTCTAGGCGATCTTAGTCGTGTCAGGTGTGACCATCCTGCCCTTCTCCCCACGTCAAGAGTTTGGACACTAAGTCTACACTTCCCGTTATGTCCCCTACCACTACGAATCGGTACTGGGCCCTGATCGAGTATTGGTTCAACTACTTTTTGAGATACTAAGATCAAAACTATTAAAAGTTTATTAAGTACGACAAACTTTCATTATTTTGTATTAACAAAGGTACTATGACTTATTAAATGTAAAAAGTGGTTATATTTACTAAGAAAGGGTAACGTAACGTCAAATCACTTTACAATCATACGATCTTTTTCGGTTAAAAACAAAACGACTAAAGTCTTTCATATAATCTACACACTCAAAGCGTCAATATTGGTTATACCACTGACTTTTCAATTAATAAGACGGACTCCACTTATCTACATAAATTACTGAACCCGCTTTATGTCCGTTAAATTTTGTTGGTTTACCAAATCTGAAATTAATAAAGTATTTGTCCTGTTAAGAGTAGGAGAGAACTCTCACATTTACACAGGAATTTCTCTTCGTCGACAAACTAACTACCTAAATATTCCACTCCCGACCCCTTTCAAACAGACCAACCGACTTAAAAAATTTTCGTCAAGTCGATTAATTCGTCCTACTTACCGAATACCGACTCTTGGGTCTCTACCATCCTTTTTATCGGCGTCGGGCTTCTTCGACCGAAAGTCAGACAACCACGTCTTAGAACCGACTATAAGACTTACACTCACAGGGGAAGCTCTTAAGACTCCCACCTCTTTTACTCGTCTACTCCATGGGTTCGGTCTGCTTCTGTTCCAGTTCCTTTCCGGACAACAACGAGAAAAGGACCTGTGTGGTACCAGGACCCTTCCTGTCCACCGACTACCTCACCCAGGGGCTCCCCACTCCCACCACCACTCGCCACCCCGACTACCCCCACGTCTCGGAGTCGACCTTCCTCCCGTAGGTGGGTAGGACTCTCTCATCTCAACCCCTCAACCCCTCATTCACGACTTCACCCAAGTCTCGGAAGTGTGGCCTCCCAAAAGATGAGGACTACTTCATCCTCCGTCCAGGAGACGTCTGTCACCCACTCTGTCTAAGTCCCTAACTTCTACATTCCTGTCCCTCGAAACGACAGGGTAATCTCTTTCCTGAACCGACCGGAGGGTTCGAGTCCCTTAACATTACCCGAGTCACCATTTCTCAGACGGACGCGTACGTCCTCTGAGTCCTCTACACTCAAGTTAGGGACCCAGTCCTTCTAGGGGACCTCTTCTCTTACCGTTGGGTAAGGTCATAAGAACGGACCCTTTAGGGTACCTGTCTCCTCGGACCACCCGACGTCGGGTATACCAACGTTTCTCAGCCTGTGTTGACTCGTACGACGTGAGTACGTAAAGGGGTCACAATCAGTGAGTCAACACAGGCGGAGAAACACTGGGGTACCTGGCATCGGGTGGTCCGAGGAGACAGGTACCCTAAGAGGTCCGTTCTTATGACCTCACCCATCGGTAAGGGAGAGGTCCTCTAGAAGGGTCCCTAGTTTGGACCCAGAGGACGTACCGTCTGTCTAAGAAATGGCACACTCGGTAATCCCTTCGAGCGTGTATACGTAATCCGTGGTGACTACGAAAGAGGTGATCTCCCACCACCTCAACCAACGTCACGTTGACTTTAGGACCCTGGTCCGGTAGCGTCCTGGGTCATCCTGTGTCGCGCAATCCTCACTTCCCAACACTCCAACTCTAGGTCCCGACCAGTCCTTCCTCAGGTTCGGTCTCCCGACTAAGGGACCTTCAATTCTAGTTCAAGTGTCTCGGGGACCCCCTCTACTCCAAAGTCTTTTCTGTCTTTGAACCTTCCCCTCCTGTGACTGGTAGACCCCCGAGGTGCCCCCGTCAACTCCACTACTGACCCCAGTCCCTCACCCCGACCTCTCCTCGTCTGCAGACCCTTAGAACTCCAGCGTCCGAACCGACGAGTCCCGACAAGCACAACCCTCTTAGAGGTTCCGCGCGACCTGGGATCTAGTCCTCCCCCCTACTTCTCCGTCGACTCCTCCGTCGCCCCAGACACACCCTTCCTTTTACTTCCACTCCTCCCTGTCTCCGGACACGTCTCCGGCGACCTCCTGCAAGTAGGTCTCTGGTCCCTCTCTCTACCGCGGAAGGGTTGTCGACCAAACCGGACCCCGAGGCGGGTCCCCGACCTGGAGACCAAAGGTGTCACTCTTCATAAGTGGGCCGGGGAGGGACAGAGAAGTTGAAGTAGACCAAAAGGTGAGGGCCTCCTGAGCCGAGGCCGGCGTCGGGACGTCGTCGCGCGGTCCCACGTCTCCCTTCCCCGCGGCCCGACCCGGCCCTCACGCCTCCGGGACCTCCGTCCCGAGTGGCCCGGTGGCGACGCGAAACACTTAGTGGACGAGTAGAAGAGCGTTTCTCAGCCTGTGTTGAGTCGTACCGTGTGTCGTGTAGAACCCTCTCTCGGACACACACAAAAATCCTGCACGGGGAAACGCAGAGGAGGGAGTGACCGTTTTACTTCACAAACCGTGGACACCCCCGACCTTCTGTCTTCAAAGGCTTGAGGAGAGATTGGAGAAACTTTTGGCAGTCAAAGACTTGACGACTCAAACCGATTTTACCTCCCCAAAGCTACTGTTGTAGAGGTTCACGCTCATCTTCCGGTCCGTACGGTAGCTTAGCGGTGAACGCAATGCAAAGGTGTTACGGCCCTCTGAATAAAGTTTGGCTCAGTTCGAGAGAGGACACCGAGTTACCGAGTAGGAACCAAAGAACCACGGTCCACTGATTCCTTAGACAAGTCTTCCATTTTAGAGACTTTTCCTTTGTCGTGACCTCTACTTCGAAGGTGGTACCCAATAAGGTCCCAAGAACAGGGGACCGAGAGTGAGGGGTCCTTAGGGAGATCCTCCAAAGACCCACGTGAGTAGAAAAAAGAGTAGAGAAGGACCACCGGTCCCAGGGGAACTCCCCCGTGGGAGGGGTCGACCCGAGTGTATTACGAGAGTGTCCGGACGCGGGTGTCCCGGACACGTCTGACTGAGGGTGACGGGCAAACTGGAGGAAGGGAAACGAGGAAGTAAAGATCGGGTCCTCGGAGCAGAAACAAGACGTCTATTCGGTCGTACGAGGACGGAGCCCCTGAAACGTGGACGGTAGGGGGGGACGGATTTCCATGTGGGACGGTACGCGACGGAGTAAGGTAGTAAGTTTCGTCAAACAGGACTAAGAGAGGAGAAGACTCCGACCGGTCGTTGGGGGTAGGGTTGGGTCCCAGACGGGTGGTCTTCCCCGAGAAATTACTTGTCTGGTGGCCCTCTTTTATTCGGTGTGGGACACCCCTGCGTCGACAGCCTAAGGAAACCACAGGGAGGACAAGTCTACAGAGCTACCAGTGGACCATATCGGCTCGTCTTTTTTCACGTCTAAGAGGTCACTCTGACCCTAAGGCCCGAGGGTTGACGTACCGGAACCCACACAAAGACTCGGAAAGACACGAAGTCAAAGAAGTAGACATTTTACCTCCACTATTATCACGGACCGTGTATCCTAACGACACCCCTAATTTACTCAATCACGCCCGAAGGGAGTATCGAGTCAACTATTTCTTAGGTGGATGTTACGTCCTCTGGGGCCAAGGTAAGGACCCAACCCTTCTAGACGACCTCTTTGCCTATCCGATGGGTGA
Source organism: Capra ibex (assembly GCA_006410555.1). Classification (NCBI taxonomy): domain Eukaryota; kingdom Metazoa; phylum Chordata; class Mammalia; order Artiodactyla; family Bovidae; genus Capra; species Capra ibex. The sequence continues at coordinate 8,419,376 of SJYO01004576.1, forward strand.
GGTCATAAGAGCCCGAAGGGACCACCGAGTCGACCATTTCTTAGGTGGACGTTACGCCCTCTGGATCCAAGTTAGGGACCCAACCCTTCTAGGGTACCTCTTCCCTTACCGATGGGTGAGGTCACAAGACCGGACCTCTTAAGGTTCCTGACACATCAGGTACCCCAACGTTTCTCAGCCTGTACTGACTCGCTGAAAGTGAAGTGAAGATACTCATAGTCCGACATTTCTGGTAGGAACCGTGCACCACTCACGGACTGTTCACAGAATCCTAGGGAAGGGAAGAGACCACCCCCCCAGGATGAGTGTACGAGGGGAGGTAGGGTCGGGGGGTGGGGAGAAAGAGGAGAGATCAGTGCGGAAGCGACAGAGAGGAGAGGTGCTTCCGGGAACGAGGGAGATACACCAGAATCTCTGCAATTACCTACCCCTCCCCTTGGACTCACCCATACCCAGAAGGACCACCAGAAGAATCGGAAGGTTCGGAGTTCAAAGGACCAGCCACTCTTCTCGAATAAAACTCGGAAGTTACTCTCCGTCTACCTTTCAGGACCGTGCAAGACCTGGGTCGTCTACGAGTTCCTTGGTACCGACGACAATAAATACTTCGCCGGAGTAGCGTGGGGAGGGACAAAGGCTCGGGGGTCGGGGGGTTGGTAGGTCCTAACTTGGAGGTCTCTGGGTCACGGGGGTTCACACGGTCCTTTCTGAAGCCTTGGTTTGGTTAGGGTGACGTCGACTCCTCTCGGACTGTGAAACACCTTAAGAAGGACACTGAGTAGTCATAAAAAAACCTGTGAAAACCAGTCGTCCTTTAAGGAAATTTACTTTGCGGATCGGACCCCGACGACTCAAACACAATGGAGTGCACCACAGAGTCACTGAGACGGATCTTCCAGGGAAAGAACAGGGGTAAAACACCTACTCATTTGACTCCGAACCTCTCGAACACTATTACGAACAGGGAAGACGACGGAGGAAGGGGACGATAGTGTGAAAAGTAGTCCGGAGTTCGGGGTACTCACCGAGCCCACATGAAGGAGAATCGTGAAATAGTTCCCTGTAACTTACCGATGGGGATTCCGACTGGATCGACAGTCTGCGTCGTCCGTGGTACGGACCCTGGAACACTGGGAATCCCTGAGTCGTTTCCCAACTTGAAGAAAATATTAGACCTCTTTCATTTACTTGAAAGTCCAGTTTCTTTTACAAAATTATACATTACAATTATGTAAGTAGAAACATAGTTATGTCAGCCACCGAGTCTGTCATTTTGTAGAGACAGACGTTACGCCCTCTTCGTCCAACTAGAGACCCAGTCCTTCTAGGGGACCTCCTCCCGTACCGTCGGACGAGGCAATAAGAACGGACCTCTTAGGGTACCTGTCTCCTCGGACCACCCGATGTTAGGTACCTATCAGCGTTTCTAGACCTGTACTGACTCGTTGATTGTGTGTGTGTCAGTATTTTATACTAATTAATAAAATAAAATTTCTCCTTCCCTAGAGAAGAAAGAAGTACAACTTTTGGCTCAGGGATTTTGGAACTTATACATCCAAAAATATCGTTTAGCCTGAGTTCCAACGTCTACCTTAGTGCCATTGATTAATCGACTAGAAATTTATCTCTCTATTGGGACCTAATAGACCCACCCGGGTTACACGAGTACTTTTACTTTCACTTTCAGTGAGTCAGGACAGGTTGAGAAAATCTGGGTCCCTGATATTTTCGGGTAACTTAAGAGGTCCGGTCTTACGACCTCACCCATCGGAAAGGGAAGAGGTCCCCTAGAAGGGTTGAGTCCCTAGTTTGGGTCCAGAGGGCGTAACGTCCGTCTAAGAAATGGTCGACTCGGTGGTCCCTTCGGGTTCTTATGACCTCACCCATCGAATAGGGAAGAGGTTGTCTAGAAGGGTTGGGTCCTTAACTTGGCTCCAGAAAACGTTTAACGTCCACCTAAGAAATGGTTGACTCGAGACTCCCTTCGACTGTGAATTCCCAGGAATTTACACCTTGTTATTCCCCTTCACTCTCGGTCTCTCGACCGTCGTACTCACTCGTCCCGGGAGACAACCAACGACACTTCTGCCTCCTTCCCCGGTACTCGTCTCTCGCACCCACGGAGCTTCGACCCTTTCCACCCCTTTGTCAGAGAGGATCTCAAAGGTCTTCTTTGCGTCGGGACGACTTGTGGAGATAACGTCCTGAAGACTGGAGGTCTTGGCATTCGACTATTTAGACACGACATATTTGGGGGCTCAACCGTCTTTTAACTGTCACCAGGATCTTTTGATTATCTAGGTGGCCCCGTCTTCATCGATGTCTGGTGCTCTAGGGAGGGTACGGGACCGACGGGGGACGGGGCACGACAGAGACCACACTCCGACACCACCTCTGGAGGTCGACACCTGGCACGGACGGTCCGTCGCAGTACGGCAGTATGAGGCGAGTACTATAGTGTCGTCTCAACCCCGGTCAGGAAGGGGAGACGCAAGAAATCCAAAGGACACTCGGCAAGGGAACCAAGGAAAGAAGAGCTAGAAAGTTCGTAGAGAAAGTTTAAACCCCCTTAAATTTTTGGAAAAAAAGAAAGAAAATCAAGAGACGTCACCCCGAAGTGATCCTTGATGGAGGGAGAAATGGGTTTAAATAACCTGAACCGGGGGTTTCACCGTAAAGGGGGGGGAAAGGGACCATCTGTTAAAAACGACCTCCATTACCTTTTATCTATTATAAAGATTCAAATATTGTAAGGGAGGTTACCAGACCTAAGAGTTTATCGGTACCTTTGGTCAGACTTCACTTTTTTAGATTATTTAGTTACCCGACCAAAGAGTCACAGATTGTAAACAGACGAGACTCTTACACCGTCTTGATAAATTGACACACACCAAGGTCGTCTGTCTCCTCCTCTCTCTCTTTCTCTTTTCTCTTAGTCATAGTGAGTACAAGAACTCACAACCCCCCACGGGTGCGAACGATATCTGGGGGTCCACTTGGAAACGGAGGACGTAACAAAGACCTTCAGTGTTTCCGTTCCAATCTGGAGACCCCTCATCACCAGAACGGGTCTCAATATCGACCCGGTGTCGGTCCTAAACTCCGACGATTCAAGACAGTTCCTCCACTACCTGTCCTTCTTCTTCGACGGTCGAAGGTTGTCTTTTAACCGTAATTTTTGATCCTCTCTTTTCCCTAAATTGTCACGAAAGGGATGAACCCTAAACCGGAAAGGATCGAGTCTACCATTTCTTAGACGGACGTTATGTCCTCTGGACCCAAGTTAGAGACCCAGTCCTTCTAGGGGAAATCTTCCCGTACCGTTGGGTGAGGTCATAAGAACGGACCTCTTAGGGTACCTGACTCCTCGGACCGTCCGATGTCAGGTACCCCATCGTTTCTCAACCTGTACTGACTCACTGATTGTGAAAGTGAAAGGGATGAACATACTCTTTCGCCTGTTGTGGGCCACGATAAGTGTTGCCTCACTTAATCAACTACCTACGAGTAAATGGATTAGTCTACCACACACGACTTCGAGAACTACCAACAAAAGTTCCAGACCCCTCTAAGAGAGAGAACACTCCACCTCCCTCTCTTCTTAGACTAAAAAACAAACAAACGAGTCAGTGAGTCAGCACAGACTGAGAAACACTGGGGTACCTGACGTCGTGTGGTCCAAAGGGACAGGAAGTGGTAGAGGGTCTCGAACGAGTTTGAGTACAGGTAACTCACTTACTACGGTAGGTCGGTAGAGTAGGAGACAGCAAGGGAAGAGGACGGAAGTCAGAAATGGTCGTTGTCTCAGAAAAGATTACTCAGTCGAGAAGAGTAGTCCACCAGTTTCACAACCTCGAAGTTGAAGTCGTAGTAAGTAAGGTCACTTATGTCGAATGATCATTCTCGCTAACGGGACTTTGAGGTCACACTGTCTGGAGGTCACGCGTGGTAGTCTAAAATAGAATGTAGGTGAACTAAAATCAGGAAACTGACACTAAACTCGATGAGTACGAAAAGGGTTAATAAGAGAAAGAATAGTAAAACGAATCTCCTGGAAGGGTACATGGTTTTAAAACTTAACAATGTACCAATGGTATTAGTAAGAGGATTCTAACCACAGTACGAATCTTTCTGGAACAGAGACGACTGTTATGTTCATTAAGGGGGGTATACAAGAAGATCATAAAAACCTGACGTCTAAAATGTAACTGTAAAATTTAGCACACCGTACCTAAAACTACATCCAATATGCATTATCTAGTCCGACAAACACGGAAGTCTACCGGTGATTCTACAGGGTTGTAATAAAAGGTATAATAGAGGTTGACGACACTAGACTTATAAACACAGGAGGGTTTTAAATTTAAGAGTACGGACTACACTTCCATAAATGTCCACCTCGTACACCATCCACTAATCCAGTACATTCGCCTCGGGAGTACCAACCCTAATCACGAGAGTATTCTCCAGGGGCCGGGGAAGTCAGTGTACTCCTGTGTCGTATTTCAGACACTGGGTCTTCTCCCGGGAGTGGTCTGTCACGACCGTGGGACCAGAACCTGAAGGTCGTAACACTTTTTAGTTGAGACGACAAATAATGATCCAATACCACGAAACAATGTCGTCGGAGTTCCCTGATTCTGTAGGGGATTTCACGGGATTGTACTATAAGATTTAAGAGCAGAAGATACCCCAAACGAAGTCCTGAAAATAAGACAGAGAAACGACAGAGATACTTGGTCAGGGTGTGACGACAGAGGAATGATGTCGTACAGGAAATGATAAAGGATCTAGATCAAGGAGGAGGAATAATTAGAAAAGTCTTATAAGGACCTATAAGAACGGTACAAGAAAAAAGTATACTTAAAACGTTATTCAGGTTTAATAGAGGTTTTTCTCAAGACCCACTACAGAATCTCCTCTTGCGGAAGTGATTAACACGAGGGAAGATTGACCATAGGAGTTCTAGTCTCACAGAAGGAGAATTTACCGAAAAAGGAACACAAGTGTATAGGGTAAGATTGAGACACGACAAGACACGAAAAATTTTTGACAAAGGGGGGATCATCAAGAGACACAATTGACGTGTCAATCAAAACATTCTTTCCGACACAATAAAAGGTTTGTTACATACACTAGGTCCAAGAGACTTAGGAGAGATGATAAACCAGAACAGTAATAACATAATAAAATCGACAAGAATATCCACACATCGCCTCTTCCACTACCGTGGGGTGAGGTCACGAGAACAGACCTTTTAGGGTACCCGCCTCCTCGGACCACCCGACGTCAGGTACCCCAACGATTCTCAACCTGTGCTGACTCGCTGAAGTGAAAGTAAAAAATGAAAGGACGTAACCTCTTCCTTTACCGTTGGGTGAGGTCACAAGAACGTACCTCTTAGGGTCCCTGCCCCCTCGGACCACCCGACGGTAGAGACCCCAGCGTGTCTCAGCCTGTACTGACTTCGCTGAATCGTCGTCGTCGTATCCACACATCACTGTAGAGTAGTACCAGAAATAAACGCAAACAGATTATCGACTGCCACAACTTGTAGAAAAGTGCATGTATAGACGACAGACATACAGAAGAAATCACTTTACAGAGAAGTATAGCAAACAGACACAAGATTAACGGAACAAACACAAAAATGAGATTGTACAATTCTCAAGAAGTAGTAAGATCTATACAGAAAACAGTCTATTACACCAAACGTTTATAAAAGAAGGTCAGACTTCGAAGAGAAAATAGAAGATTTATGATCGAAAGTGTGACCAAAGAACCTCTTTTTCAAACATTAAAGTTAGTTCAGGTCAATTGACTAAGAAAAAGGAAATACCTAACACGAAAACCACAGTACAGATTCTTGTGAAATGATTTGAGATCTAGGGTTTCTAAAAGAGGATATAACTGAAGATTTCAAAACATCAAAATATAAAATGTAACTCTACACACTAAGTAAAACTTAATTAAAAATATATTTCACAACCCAAATCACTGTAAATTACTATGTACAACGTTTGGTTACTATATACTAACAGATATCTATGTATAATTACCAAGGTCACAGTAAACAACTTTTCTGACAGGAAGGTGGTACCTTGACGAAAACGTAGAAACGATTCCTAACCAGTCAGCATACACATACCTAAATACAGACCCAAGAGAGAGTACCTGTCTCCTCGGACCTTTCGATGTCAGGTATCCAAACGTTTCTCAACCTGTACTGAACGTATCCAGTACATAGACAGGGAGATGATTATTAATCATGTCAGAACTAATGATATGGATATGTGATAGAACTTTATCCCATTCACCTAAAAAGGGTGAAAGTCAAATCAAATCAAGTCAACGAGTTAACACAGACTGAGAAACACTGGGGTCCTTGGCGTCGTGTGGTCCGGAGGGATAAGTAGTGGTTGAGGCCTCAAATGGGTTTGAGTACAGGTAGTTCAGCCACTACGGTAGGTTGGTAGAGTAGGAGACAACAGGGGAAGAGGACGAAAGTCAGAAAGGGTCGGAGTCCCAGAAAACTTTACTTAGTCGAGAATCGTAGTCCACCGGTTTCATAACCTCAAAGTCGAAGTTGTAGTCAGGAAGGTTACTTGTGGGTCCTGACTAGAGGAAATCCTACCTGAACAACCTAGAGGAACGTCAGGTTCCCTGAGAGTTCTCAGAAGAGGTTGTGGTGTCAAGTTTTCGTAGTTAAGAAGTCGCCAGTCGAAAGAAGTATCAGGTTGAGAGTGTAGGTATGTACTGATGACCTTTTTGATATCGGAACTGATCCGCCTGGAAACAACTGTTTCATTACAGAGACTAAAAGTTATACGACAGATCCAACCAGTATTGAAAGGAAGGTTCCTCATTCGCAGAAAATTAAAGTACCGACGACAGTGGTAGACGTCACTAAACCCTCGGGTTTTTCTATTTCAGACTGCGACAAAGGTGACAACGGGGTAGATAAACGGTACTTCACTACCCTGGTCTACGGTACTAGAAGCAAAAGACTAACAACTCGAAATTCGGTTGAAAAAGTGAGAGGTGAAAGTGAAAGTAGTTCTCCGAGAAATCAAGAAGAAGTGAAAGACGGTATTCCCACCAAAGTAGACGTATAGACTCCAATAACTATAAAGAGGGCCGTTAGAATAAAAAAAAATATATCAAAAACGGTAAATAAATAAATAAATAAACACACAACTAATATGTAAAATAAAATAAAATAAAAAAAATAACTGTACTTAGGTGGTATCCACATGTACGATAGGGTTTGTACTTGGGGGGAGGGTGAAGGGATGGGTGTTGTAGGGAGACCCAGTAGGGGCACGTGGTCGGGGTTCGTACGACATAGGACGTAACCTGTATCTGACCACTAAGCTAAGAATGTACTATCATATGTACAAAGTTACGGTAAGAGGGTTTAGTAGGGTGGGAGAGGAAAAGGGAGACTCAGGTTTTCAGGCGATATGTGTAGACACAGAGAAAACGACAGAACGTATGTCCCAGTAGTAACGGTAGAAGGATTTAAGGTATATATACACAATCATATGACATAACCACAAAAAGAAAGACCGAATGAAGTGAGACATATTAGCCGAGGTCAAAGTAGGTAGAGTAGTCTTGACTAAGTTTAAATAAGAAAAATTACCGACTCATTATGAGGTAACACATATACATGGTGTCGAAAGAATAGGTAAGTAGACGACTACCTGTAGATCCAACAAAGGTACAGGACCGATAATATTTGTCACGACGCTACTTGTAACCCCATGTACACAGAGAAAGTTAAGACCAAAGGAGCCACACATACGGGTCGTCACCCTAACGACCCAGTATACCGTCAAGATAAACGTTAAAAAATTCCTTAGAGGTCTGACAAAAGGTATCACCAACATGATCAAACGTAAGGGTGGTCGTCACATCCTCCCAAGGGAAAAGAGGTGTGGGAGAGGTCGTAAATAACGAACGTCTAAAAACCTAACGTCTGTAAGACTGACCACACTTCACCATGGAGTAACACCAAAACTAAACGTAAAAAGATTATTACTCACTACAACTCGTAGAAAAGTACACAAACAATCGGTACGTATACAGAAGAAACCTCTTTACAGATAAATCAAGAAACCGGGTAAAAAACTAACAGAGGGCCGTTAGAATTAAGGTCGAACACGAAGTAGGTCGGGCCGTAAAGAGTACTACATGAGACGTATATTCAATTTATTCGTCCCACTGTTATATGTCGGAACTGCATGAGGAAAAACATAAACCTTGGTGAATTAAGAAAAATTTTTAACAGAATCGATAAGATCAAAGACACGGAAAGATGTAATTACAATCTTAGTAGAACAAATATAGACATCTTCTTAGAATGACTTTAAACTATCGTTAGAGTAATTTAACACATAGTTAATTAACACATAGAGTAATTAATACATAGTTAACACATAGCTAAGAACCCCTCTTAACTGTTGAAATGGTACAACTCAGAAGGTAAGGTGTTTATGTTACAAAAGGGTAAATAAATCTAGAATAAAACTAGAGAAAATAGTCGTGAAATATTGAAAATAGTATATTCAGGATATGTCCAAAATAATTAAACGTGAATTATTATTCTTAAAGTACTCGTCAACACTTACCATAATAAACGATTATAAAACAAATCCTAAAAACGTAGTTATAAGTCTACACTGGAATCCCATATCAAAGGAAAGACACTTGTTATAAATAACGAAAAACCATAGTTCAGAAGGTTTACTCCCCTATAAAGGAAGGAAAAGATACGAAACTTATGTAGGTCTGTACTCCAGAGCTCCCTCGACCATCCCTCGACAAACTGTTGACCGGGAGAAAAGTGACATCGTGAGTCCGACAAGTCTAAAACAGAGAAGGCAGTCAAAACTATTTAAGAAAACAGGATCTTTTAAACACAAAAGTTTATACAAACACAAACTAAGTCGTTTCGGGCCTTAATAGAATTCCCAAAAATTTGAAAAAAAGACAAACTAATAATAAAAGAGTCATAAAATTTCATAAACACTTAAAGAAGAAAAAGAATGAGTTAGTAAACGGATAATAAAGAAAAGGGAAAAAATTTCTCGTTCGTAAGGAACATTAATAAATAATCAAGACGATAAAAAGACAAAAACTTAAGGAATAAAAAAATCTAGCTAAGAAAGGGAAACATTCTTAAATAAAATAACAAGACAATTGAAGGACTCAACTTAAGAATCAAATAAAAAGAAAGAATAAATCACTATACAAATATTCCAACTCTTGGAACACGACTCATCACAAAGACGACATAGAACACCCAAGACTATATTTTACAAAAATAGCGACTAAAGATCTAAGACGGTAAAGTTAAAACTAAAAGAGAAAGTAGTTTCTAACAAGTCCTCTGACTAAATTTAAGGGACTCTTTTCTCCCAAATTCTTAAATTTAAAATACGTAAAGAGTAACGTATACTTATAGTAGAGATGAAAGATTAAAGTATTACAAAACTTTCAAAGAAAACTCTGAATTTGACCTCTGTCAAAAAGAGAATTTCGAGATACTTACAAACTTATCTTTCTGATAAAAACAAAGGTTTGATATCTTGAAATACATATTATCAATCTAAATGTAATAACTAATATCATAAATCAGAGGAAGAATAATTACTAGGTAGTACCGGATCGTTGTGGACGAGAGAGAGGAACATAGAGGTCATTGAACAAAGTAATTACGACTACGTGTTAACGTGAGTAGAGTGTACGATCGTTTCATTACGAGTTTTAAGAGGTTCGGTCCGAAGTTGTCATTCACTTGGTACTTGAAGGTCCACCAATTCGACCTAAATCTTTTCTGTCTCCTTGGTCTCTAGTTTAACGGTTGAAGTTAACCTAGTAGTTGTTTCGTTCTCTCAAGGTCTTTTTGTAGATAAAGACGAAATAACTGATACGGTTTCGGAAACTGACAAACCTAGTGTTATTTGACACCATTTAAGACTTTCTCTACCCTTATGGCCTGGTGGACTGGACGGAGAACTCTTTAGACATACGTCCAGTCCTTCGTTGTCAATCTTGACCTGTACCTTGTTGTCTGACCAAGGTTTATCCTTTTCCTCATGTAGTTCCGACATATGACAGTGGGACGAATAAATTGAATATACGTCTCATGTAGTACACTTTACGACCCGACCTACTTCGCGTTCGACCTTAGTTCGAACGACCCTCTTTATAGTTATTGGAGTCTATGTGTCTATTGTGGTGAGTATACCGTCTTCCACTTCTTCTTGATTTCTCGGAGAACTACTTTCGCTTTCTCCTCTCACTTTTTCAACCGAATTTCGAGTTGTAAGTCTTTTGCTTCTAGTACCGTAGACCAGGGTAGTGAAGTACCCTTTATCTACCCCTTTGTCACCTTTGTCACCGACTGAAATAAAACCCCCCGAGATTTTAGTGACGTCTACCACTGTCGTCGGTACTTTAATTTTCTACGAATGAGGAACCTTCTTTTCGGTACTGGTTGGATTTGTCGCATAATTTTTCATCTCTGTAATGAAAGAGTTGTTTCCAGGTAGATCAGTTCCGATACCAAAAGGGCACCAGTACATACCTACACTTCAACCTGATATTTCTTTCGACTGGCGACTTCTTAACTACGAAAACTTGACACCACAACCTCTTCTGAGAACTCTCAGGGAACCTGACGTTCCTTTAGGTTGGTCAGGTAGGACTTCCTTTAGTCAGGGCTTATAAGTAACCTTCCTGACTACGACTTCGACTTTGAAGTTATGAAACCGGTGGACTACACTTCTTGACTGAGTAACCTTTTCTGGGACTACGACCCTTTCTAATTTCCGTCCCCCTCTTCCCCTACTGTCCCCCACTCTACCAACCTACCGTAGTGGCTGGACTCAGACTCATTCGAGACCCTCAACCATTACTTGTCCCTTCGGACCACACGACGTCAGGTACCCCAGTGTTTCTCAACCTGTGTTGACTTGCTGACTTGACTTATAACTACGACACCAGACCACCTATTGACAAATTACGGAATAACACTCGGCATAGAAAACCTTAGTACATAACGGTAAGAAACAGACCAAATTACGGGAAAAGAGTCACTTAAGTTGGAGGTCCAAAATGTAAACGACAGAGTCGAGAGAGAGATAAACATAACCGACTATGAAGATACGGGCATGAAGACAAAGTTAGGACGACTTAGTAAAACACAGAGAACACATATAGGTGTCTCAACACAAAGGAGACTATTAATTCTTATATCGAGACATTATATCGAGGTCACCGAAAGACCGACTAATGTCAAAATATATTACAAGGATTATGTCATATAGAGGTCTGTGACAGACAATTGTGAGACAATACTTGGTTATTAATTTAAATACATTAAGAAGTATAAAATAGGAGTGGGAGATTGAGGAAGGTTAAAATCGATTAATGGAAAGAATCACAAATGCAAACGGATAATTTACAGGGATTTGAGATGACGGACTAAACAATGGAAATTATAGAAAATTGGTGGGAAGAAGAAGTCGATAATTCCCGTTCAATTTCTCTCGGTCCCATGGACCCACACCCCAGAGTAGGGTGGAGATTCACTTACCCCTTAGGGGAATTTGAGACCGGTCACCCCTCCTCCGGTCCGTCTCCTTGCGAACGTCTCCTCTGGTATACGGATGGTCCCCCTCCGTCCCCTTGAAAGGTGAAAGGAGACTGGAAGTCACTCACTGTTGAAGAACACGAAGACAAAGGAAGAGACATTTTGTTCTTCTTTTATCGTGAATGGTGCATCACAACTAATAAACCTTATTTTATTAATTGTACCAATCTCGACACAGACCAGGTGTCAGTCGTCGTCCTCCTCAAGTATCAATGCGGCATTACTAGCACTAATGACCTTGACCTGCTTCCAAATACCACGTCTCCTACCTAGTGTCTTCTACAAATGCAATTAACGTCGACTCTCGTCAATCTTTCGGTACCGTGGGAAGAGTACGGCGTCTCGGGAAAGACGCCATTGTGTAGTCGGACATTTCTGGAGTATAAAACGTCTTAACATGTGAATTATCTCGAATAAACCCGACCGGAGTGTTTTGGTTTCGTTGAACCTTGGTCTTGTAGTGACTTTGGTTGTTGTTAGGATTATTTTTATAGTCGTGTCGATTTCTGTACAACGTAGGACACAAGTCTATGAATTTCCCGTGATGAAAAGTGGTGTTTCACCTCAACGAACCTTCCCACCTCTTATGACACAATACGAGTACCTCTGTTCCTATGTGCCCGGAATAGGAGACTCCCGTTCATCCCTCCAAACGTCGACGTTTGAAACCGCTTTACACTCTCGTCTCTGCTTCTGAGGCCCACGAACAGAAAACGTATGAGAAAGACTTGTTTCCATCATTTATTCGCACGTAAGTCGTGAAGGTTCAGTCTCGTGCACCGGTTTGACTCGTCTCCTTCCACCCGTAACGTGTGGTACGACCTTTGAAGACACCGGAGACGGAAGTCCACTCACCCACACAGAAGGCAAACCATCGACAGCGACCCACCAAGTTGGTACCTGTTACGATCTTTTGGTAGTTCATACTTGGTTCTACTGAGCCCGGAAAATACGTAACAACGACGGGGGAAAGATTACTCATAGAAGGTACATGTGCGTAACTTATAGACACACCTTGTGTACCACACTACCCGGGAGTACTTCGGAACGGTCACCTAAGAGGTGTAATACTTTAGGTGAGACTTAACACCAATTCCGTGTTGCATCCAGGTCTTCTACTTACGAAAGGGCAGTAGTAGGAGATGGGTCTTCGAAGACCAGAAGGACCTTGAAGACCATCCGCAGGTTCGTAAAGTCGTCTTCAAAGGTTTGGTACAAATCATCAAAACTAAACCCTTTTCCTCTGAAAGTGTATCTGTTTCTGTGCTAAGGAGACCCACGTCCCGGAAGACGCAACTAGGGCGGGGAAGCCCAGCCAGTCCGCTTTACGGGCTCAGGAACAACGAACCACAGGAAGTCGGGACCTTCTACAGGGCAAAGAAAGAGTTTGTCAGTGTCGCTTTTATGGATGGAGCACAACTCGACGAAGTCATCATTTACATAACATGCAACTGAAACAAGGAATACCGTAGGGCTGTCAGACGTAAATAGACGAATGAGAACGTCTCTTGACGTTCCCGGTCTCTACCGTATTAGTCATCACCGGGTCACTCAGACACTCGGGTCAAGAAGAACAAAGGTTCCACGGTAGGTCGTAGTCCTTAACAGGAGTCTAGAGAGACGAGGGAGAGGTACGAGGTCAACTCGGACTCTTACATGGCCAGAGGACACACCTAAAACGAAAAAATTATGGGAGAGAGCACGGAACATCCTAAGATGGATAAAAGACGCCTGTGGAAAGAATAAACCTCCCCTCTCAAAAGTAAGGAGGAATCGAGGGTAAGTCCAACTCTCTTCCAACTTGGGTACTAAAAAGATTCGTAAAAATTTTCAGTTTGAGAAACGATTCAAAGTTTCGTCAGCAATAAAAAGAAGAAAAAGTCATTGGAAGACTAGAAGTCAAAAAGAAATTTCAGACAGACTTTTTATTGTAAATCACACCGGTTGTCTCATCAGTTAACCGTTATTATGTAGATCTTGTGTTTCGCCCGTTACCCTTCGTTTTTCGTTTCGCGAAAGGTCAAAGCGAGCACAGTTTAAGGTGACTGAAAGAGAGGTCTCATTGTATCATTTTACGCTTGGGAATTTTCTTTTTCTTTTTTCTTTGAGTTGAAAAATTAGGACGAAAGTCAAATATCGACTCTATGTTTAACCGGAGTTAAGTACGGACGCAACCTTCTTTTACTGGGACTTGACTCACCTTTTTTTGACTCTTTCACGGTCTCCTCACTTCGTCTTTACTCTTTATTTATACCCCCAAATAAAACATTAATTGTTTAGTACACACATTAAATTTCTAGTTGACCGTGATGAATATTAATTTTTATCAACGGGTACAGGGGTATGGAGAACCAGGACCAAGGACCACAGAATTCCGTTGATGACGTTAGGGAAATCGACAAAGAGGACAAAATAAAAAGAATTTGGGACACATAAGACTTGCTTTATCAAAATCATGAGAAAGAACTAAGTAAATTTAATAAATATACACAACTGAAAGTTAATATTCTCCCCTCTTAAATTCAGAGAATAACTCAACCGAGATTGTGTGTGTATGTGTGTATGTGGGTGTACAAGAGTAAGAGAGACAGAAACATAGAGAGAGGGAGAGGAGGGTTTTCTCAATCAATATAATAGTTAAGATCGATTTAGTCGTAAATCGATTTTACAGAGGGTGTGACATCCACCTAAGAAATGGTCGACTCGGTGTTCCCCTTCGGGTCCTTATGACCTCACCCATCGGATAGGGAAGAGGTCCCCCAGAAGGACTGGGTCCTTAGCTTGGTCCCAGAGGACGTAACGTCCGCCTAAGAAATGGTTGACTCGATAGTCCCTTCGAGGTCAATATAATAGTTAAAATCGATTTAGTCGTAAATTTAAAACGTAGCACTAGTAACAACTCGACAATAAATATCGACCCAGGGTACCATACGACAATAATTTAAAGGAAAGGACACGTTACAAAAACGAAAATGACCTCCATTAGTAGTGATGAAAAAGTACCGAAGGAAGTAAAAGATCAATGGAGAATGATTAAGTAAGACTTTGGAAGACGATCTAGACTTTTGGAGGAGACTTACACACAGATGATTCTTGTTCAGTGAGAAAGAAAAGGAAGGACCTCCATAGGAAGGACTTCGGTAGACCCGAGACGACCGTAGACTTAAACAAACCAAAAGTTCGGCTAACGTAACGAGAACAGAGAAGTGGTACGAACAACCTTAAGAGAAGAACAGAAAGGACTCAAGATCAGAGATAAAGAATCTAGGGTCCTGAGAGACAAAAAGACAAATAAAATCACCACGTATCGAAGACCTTTACCTTGAGTCCTCTATCTTAAAACCTAAGGAATTCACAGACTTTTACACAAAAACAACTGGAGCGAGAACTGACCATCAAACCTTCGCTAAAAGGGAGTGTTAAAAATTGTCGAAATGACTCTATTAAGGGTATAACATGTTAAGTGAGTAACTTTCATACGTCAAGTAACACAAATTGAATGAGTGTGTCAACACCATAGTAGTGTTGTAATTAAATATTGTAAAGTAACAGGGGTTTTGTCTGAAGTATGAAGAATAAAGAATAAAAAAGGTAAAGGAGAAATAGAAGTTAAAATATTTCTCGACTCCTACAAGTATGAAATTTTGAAAACTTGAGAAAAAGAGTCATTTCAAAATCCTGACAAAGATATAGGGAACACAATTGTTGACAAGTCACAATACGGTACAAGATCAACCGTGAAGAAAAAGTAATTAAAAACCGCCGTGGCACACGGGACACCCTAAAATCCGGTGACTGGTCCCTAACTTGGACACGTCACTTTTGTGGTTGAGGAGTGGTGCCCTGGGGGTCCCTTAAGGGACATCCATCGTGAACTACACTAGAACTCCATACCTTTAAACATAAAAAGTCAAGACCCTTTAAGAAGTGAAGAGGAGGAAGGAGGAGGAAAAATAAGATAGAAGTAACAGAGGACAGTTGAAAAATTTTTAATAATAAACGAACACTTAGAGAGTGCAACTAAAAAAAAGAAGTGGGACAATGAAGCAAAAGTAGGAAGTGTAAAGTCGAGTCTGTGGTGGAAGGCCCTCGGGAAAGAGGTAGGTCGGAATCTATTCAGTCGTGTCGGGAGGTAAATCTTCACGAAAGAAATAAAGAGGAGACTTACTGAAGTTCCAACGTCGAATCATTCATTAACATGTCAATTGAGACGTCAGAGGCAGAAGGGGTCATCTGGCACTCGAGGGACTCCGGTCACAAACACAGCTCTGAGTGAGACCGTGTCACGGACCGCGGGAGGGGCAAGGACCCCGAGTACGTACAAACCACGAGCTCCCTTGTGCCCATCGTCGAGACGACCCTACTTGCACCACACGCCACTCCACCCGTGTCAGACATTTCTGTTCAAAACTATTCGTTTCCGTGTCACAGTGGAACAAGTCCCCACAAGGTCTGGTGAACTTTCTTTTGGTCGAAGACAAGTGACTTGTAGACAAGCGGTGTCGAAGACAAGCAGTGTCCGTAGGCAGTCCGTCGATCGGGGGAAGGCACTTGAGTGAGCCGGTGGTGAAAGACGGAGCCAGTCCATACACTCAGGAAGGACCATAAATCCGTTTAGCTGTCCTCTTACACCTCGTTCAAAATAAACGGTCATAGGTAGGACCATAAATTTGACAGTACTTGGGGGTAGAGTCCAAGGAACAATCCTTTAACGGTCATCGTAAATAGAGTTTTATCAAACTCGTTTAGTTTACCTCTTAACGGTAGAGCAAAAACTGAACAAACCTCACCCCAAAGAGCCGGAGGCGTGAGAACCGCAAGACCCGACCTATTGAAGTGAGACCCGTAGACAAGACACGCAAAGTCCGACACTCACCGTAGGACCTGAGATACGTGAACTACGGGGAGTAACATCGGGGGCTGAAGCGGGGGATGGGGATCAGTATTGTGAGTCCTCACAGAGACTAGAACGGTTTACGGGGGACCCCTCGCTTTAGTGGGGAGTAACTCTAGGTGACCATATGCACGTCTGAACCCCAGAGAAGGGTCTGTGTATGTCAACCATCGTGACGGGTCCCGGACAACCGTAAGGGGTCTCGTCACCCCCAGGTGGGTACACCACCCACCTCACGAGTCTTCTCGTATAGCCCAGAACTCGACCTTAACCTTCACAAAGGTCTTCGGAGGTCACGGTTATGCTACTGGACGAACAAGAACGATCAACCCGAGTACTACCCATTTCTTGTCTCGTACACACAAAGACCGTGCACCGAAGGTTGTAGGGTATCTTCCTTGGTTTACAAAACTCTTTATGGTCCTTTGAGTTGAGACTATTCACCTGGTACTTCAATTTGTAACTAAACAGTCTACCCTTCCTTAAAGGACTCACAACTAAACTTAAGACTAAGGTGGAACTCTCTCTCTGACTATAAAACTCTACCCGTCCCACTGAATCTAAAGATACCGACATCAAAAGACCGATTCGGGACTCGAAGGGAAAGTAACGTACGTCGATCCCTTGTTCGGACCTGGGTGTTCGGACCCCTTCTCTCTTTGCTAACCTTACTCAGATTCTTACCCCGATGTTAGGTTCACCCCGGGAGTACCACTTGTCCACAGGGGGATGCTCTACAGGTGTAAAACTAGGACCCTGGACACTTAGAGAATGGAAAGTACCGTTTTCCCTGAAACGTCTACACTAATTCAGTTCCTGAAGCTCTACCTCTTTAACAAGATTCGATAAGTGCACCGGGCTAGTTTTATACCCAAATCAAGTCAAGTCAACGAGTCAGTACAGGTTGAGAAACGCTGGGGTACCTGACGTCGTGTTGTCCGGAGGAATAGGTAGTGGTTGAGGACCTCGAATGAGTTTGGGTACACGTAACTCAGTCACTACGACAAGTTGGTAGAGTAGGAGACAGCCGGGGAAGAGAAGGACGGACGGAAGTTGGAAGAGGTTGACACCGGTCTCCTCTACACTGATGTCTTCTGTCACCAGTGTCTCTACGTTGTGGTGACCGAAGTTTCTACCTCGTTCCCCTGGTGGTCGTCTCCTTTCACCCGCGGAGCTCTTGGACTTTGTCCGCTCCTTTGTTTTCAGGAAGGGGTCCTTGGTCGGGACGATTGTGGAACTGGAATCTGGTCCCTCTGGACATCAAACGTCTTGACACGTTATTATATAAAGAAACCAGAATTCAATCATTTACACCATTAAACAATGTCGTCGGTATCCTTTGACTGTATCGAGAGTTTCAGATCTCCAGTTTTACTCTCAGGTCACTCGTATCTCGGGTTTCGTCCCCCTGAACCCTCGTCTGTAAAGTCTCACTTGTGACTAGGAAACTAAGTACACTATTAACACCCAGATAATCTGTACACACACACACACACACACACACACACACACACACATACGTACGCACACTCACCCGTACAAACATGACCGGTCTTATGTCTCGAAACGTTCGACCTCTCTGAACCGGACGAGACCCGTCTTTGGTTTTAAGGTCTGATGAACCTTTCGAAATTTAGGATGAACGACAGGTAGTAGGTCTGTATAGACAAGGTTAAACCATGGATTATAAGGAACAGTCCGGGATAATAAAAATAGTCCTCCAAGCTTTCTCCTACCCTAATATGAAGGGCATATAGACGATACAAGGACTCATGGCCTCAACTACGTATAGATATGCGCTCGAGTAAATCAGAAGTGCTTACTGTCAACAATCTCCTATCACTACTGCGACTAGATGAGAGACCGACGTAAGGCACAAAGAACCTTCGTTTCACTTTCTACGACCCTTCCTAAGTACTCTAGTCCGCTCTAGTCCAACCACTAACTAGACCCCCATGATTTTAAGACGTGGGTCTCGGTTCCCTTTCTCATACTACTTTGGGTTTCTGACCCTCTGACCTCGAAGGTCCTACTTGCTCGTCCTTACTTGCATTAGACTGGGAAAGGAGGGTCAAGTGTGTGTGTAGGAACGACTCTGTGAGCTAAACAAGAAGACTCTATGTCATTCCAGTACACACACTTTCGTCAAGCATTTGACTTCCGACCCCTGCATACTCAATAATAATCCTTTACAATCATATCAACGAGAAAGTTTCTTCCGCTTTTAACATATAAATATTTTTCAACCACCACTACCACATCAACGATTCAGTACAAGCTCGGAACATTAGGACACCTGACATCGGGTTCGTGGAGACAGGTACCCTAAAGGGTCCGTTCTTATGACCTCACCCAATGGTAAAGGAGAAGGTCCCCTAGAACCCAGAGAACGTAACCATCCACCGAAGAAATGGTGACTCGGTGGTCCCTTCGGGGAATATCCTTTAATGGTCCCGTTCATAAAAAGAAAAAAGGAATTTTATACAAAAATTCCTACTTACATCGTAGAAGTAGATGTAGGACAGGGTTCTCTACTAACCCGGTAAAAGGACACGTCTTCGAATCGGGTATTGTAATCTATTTATAAAACAGAAAGAGTAACACATTACAAACTACCTATGTTTTCGTAACTACATTACATATGAAGTACGAGTCAACGAAGTCAGCGTAGACTGAGACACGCTGGGATACCTTACACCGGGTGGTACGAGGAGACAGGTACCCTAAAAGGTCCGTTCTTATGACCCCACCCAACGGTACGAGAGGAGGTCCCCTAGAAGGGCTGAGTCCTTAGTTTGGGTACAGAGAACCATCCACCCAAGAAAAGGTGCTCACGGTGGACCCTTCGGGTATGATGAATTCCATCATAGTATTATTTCCCGAAGTGACCACATCGGACCTCTTAGGGTTCCTACCGTCTCGGACCACCCGACGGCAGATACCCCAGCGTGTCTCAGCCTGTGTTGACTTCACTGAATCGTCGTCGTCGTCGACCACCGAGTCTGTCATTGAGTAGACGGACGTAACGTCCTGTGGACGTAAGCTAGGAACCCAGTCCTTCTAGGGGACCTCTTCCCTTACCGTTGGGTGAGGTCATAAGAACGGACCTCTTAGGGCACCTGTCTCCTCCGACCACCCGATGTCAGACACCCTAGTGTTTCTCAGTCTGTACTGACTCACTGATTGTAAAGTAAAAGTAGTATTATTTTGGTCGTCAGTGTCTGGGTGACGTATGGACTCCTACACCTTGTAACGGTTATGACAATAAATACGCGAGAAAGGAGTAGGACGGACCTACGAAGAAGGGTCTTCATTTTGACAAGAGAAATAATAAATAGATAATAGGGGAACGGAAAATTTTTGTCAGAATAGTACATAGTGTGTACGTTTGCTAAAAGAAGAAAACCCTAAATATTTTTACTAAAACATGAAATAGATCGAAAAATTTGAACCAGAAGGGGGGTTTGAATACGAAGTCTCCTAGTAAGAACAACGGATATTAACACAAAGCGATTAAACAAGACACAAACTGGAACATTTAAACAACAACAAGTCAGTGATTCAGCACAGACTGGGAAACCCTGGGGTATCTGACGTCGTCCGGTCCGAGGAGACAGGAGGTGGTAGAGGGCCTCAAGTGACTTTAAGTACAGGTGACTCAGTCACTACGAGAGGTTTGTAGAGTAGGAGACGGTGGGAAGGAGAACACAAGTCGGAAAAGGTCGTAGTGCTTTTACTACTACCTGAAAAGGTCACTCAGTAGAGAAGTGTAGTCCACCGGTTTCATAACTTCGAAGTCGCAGTCAGGAAGGTCACTTATAAGTCCCGACTAAAAGTATACCTAACTGGCATACGGTGGTAAATAGGTGAGAGGAAGTACCTCTAACCTAACGAGGGAAAAGTCAAAAAAATTTAATAAAATAATATGTATAAAAACCAGAATTTGTATTATAACGACAATTGTAAGAACATATATAGAGAACCTCGTGTACATGTTCCCCTCGAAGCACCAGACATGAACCTCGTCTTGACGGCTCCACGTCTCATACGTTTATAACTCAAATTACCTTATTACTGTTCAGTAAAAGGTCTCGCGAACGGGTTCATCGAAGAGGAAGAGGTCAGCACAAAATCTCAAGAACAAGAAGATGTAAGAGTGGTCGTAAAACCATAACGACAAGAGGATTTAAAAGTTATATTCGTAACAGAAGAGTTATATTTCGTCATAGAAGGGAACAGCAGGATTGAAAGTAAAGGGATTAATGATTATCTCTACTTGAAGAAAAGGGTAAAAATGAACGGAAAAACAATGGAAATGACACTTTATGGTACAAAGAAATACAAATACAACAAAAAAAGGAAACAGAGTAACAAAATATCTCAATTTTTTTATGTATAAGACTTATGATTAGGAAAACAATTAATGTACACAAGTTTTATATAAGAAGGTCGAATTCAAAAGACAATGACCAAAGAAATACTACAGAGAACTTTTCACTTTTAAAAAATAAAAATCAATCAAGTTAAACAAACATAAAAGACTAATATAACACAGTACATCTTTTAGGAAAGTATGGAGTACAAATGTTTTACTAAGAGGGTATACAAGAGATTAAAAAAGTTCAAAGCGAAGACTGCAAATCATCAACTATGAAGACCAATACTAAAAACATTTTCTACACTTTCTAGTCAGGTTAAAGTTGAAGAAAAAGATAATTATCGGTCAACGGAAGTCTGTCAAAACATTATCAAAAAAGGGGTAACGAAGGGACTATCGAGTCAACCATTTCTTATGTGGACCCCACGTCCTCTGGGACCAAGCTTAGGACCCAACCCTTCTAGGGGACCTCTTCCCTATCCGATGGGTGAGACCACAAGAACCCGAAGGGAACACCGAGTCGACCATTTCTTAGACGGACGTTACGTCCTCTGGACCCAAACTAAGGACACAACCCTTCTAGAGGACCTTTTCCCTTTCCGATGGGTGTGGTCACAAGACCGGACCTCTTAAGGTATATCAGGTACCCCAACGTTTCTCAGTCTGCGCTTACTCACTAAAAGTGAAAGTGTAAAGGGTGACTATGTACTGTAGAGACAGTTCCGTACCCAGACAAAGACTCGAGAGTTAAAACAAGGTGAATATTACACAGAATCAATGATTTTGAAATTTTATTTAGGATTATACAACTATCCCGTTAAGGGTGAGTGGGACAAAGAAAAAGGATATTTCTCAGAACTAATAAAAGAAGGTACATTTAAAATCATAGTTAAATAGTCAAAGAAATGATACGAGAATCCTACAAAACGAATCTTAACTGTATGAAAAGAGAAGTACCCGTATCATATATTTAGAGGTGAATAAATACAGAAAATTTTACAGAAAGTTATTTCAAAAGAGGTGTGTACGGGACATGTAGAAAACAAATAAAAGAAAGATCCACGAAATAAAAACCGACGACTACATATCTCGACACCAGTTGAAAACATATCAACGGAATACAGGTCAGTAGAACGACTTGAGAGAATAGTTCAGATTATTGAAAGGATCGAAGAAAACGCAAAAGAAACATCTATCTATTTAAGAAACCCTAGACTTATAAAAACGAAGAACGAAGACGATGAAGAAAGGGTACCTCCTACAAAGGAACACACAAATTACTAAAAAAAAAAAAAAATTTGACACTCACAGATACAGTACCTTGAACCACTTTAGCAACTCTTGGATTTAACTTCTAAGAAAAGAAATCTCTCCTAAGTACCCCTCGGTCCTTAAGTACCCCTCGAAGAAACCCCCTCGGTCCACCTACGACTACAAAACTTCGGGAAAGTCGG
The DNA here is from genome assembly GCA_006410555.1 of Capra ibex. NCBI lineage: Eukaryota > Metazoa > Chordata > Mammalia > Artiodactyla > Bovidae > Capra > Capra ibex. Next base: position 8,441,764 of record SJYO01004576.1, read on the forward strand.
GGGAAACTCTCGGACCCTTTTCAGGGACTTAGTCGAAAGGACAGAGAACAGCAGGGGTCCGAATCACAAAACTAAGGTCGTGACGATATACGTAAAAGGAGACCCCGTTGAGACGAGAAAAAGAAACGAGTGACAAGCACAACAAAAAAGTCAAGTGCCTAGAAAGAAAACAAAAACAAAAAGGGGGAATCTCTAAAGGAACTGAACGAAAGATCGTGAGACTACGAAATTTTGTAAGTCATCAAAATTGCATTGGTCGTCGATCAACATGACTTCATCTTTCGACACGTTCATAAATCCACTACCTACAAGAACCGAAAATAAAGTTGGTTTAATGGTAGCTCAATTAATAGACTTACACAAGGTCAAAAAAAAAAAAAAGGAAACATCGGGTGGAAGACAAGGGACTAGACTTCCTTCCGACCAAACCACCCTTAGAGTTTCTTCCTATCCTAAACCCCCCTCCCCGAAACAAAAAAATAAAGACGAAAACAAAATTCACTCCCTCCACCGACCTCGGGTTTCCTCTCAGTCACACCGGAGAGTCAGAAGGACGTCAGCCCTGCAGAAACTGTAATTTGGGAAGAAATGAACCCGACGAAACGAAAATCAACTTTAGAGGTCAGTGTCTCTTAATTTACAGTTCCACCAAAACACTACACCTTTTAGACAGACTTCCTTACCTTTTTTCGGTGTTTCACGACACTTAAAGTTCGGGAGGGGTTCCTAATCCTCTGGTCCTTTGTGACCCGTAATATCGAGACTAAAAATTTCGACCCAGAGAGTGGTGTTACCTACACAGACAGTGTTTCTTACTTTATACACTGAAAATGGAAGCTATTCCTCATACAACGGAAGTAATTGGATGGGGGTAGGAGGAAGTAAGGAGACCCGACGTGTGGGAAAGAGACGGGACGGTGTTGAAGGACACGAGTGGAGTAGTGTCGTGAAGTAGTATCAGAGAGCTTTAAAGATCAAATGAAGGGGAAGGCGGAGTAATTGGACATTTGTAGAACTCATTTGCCTAGCACATCCTAAACAGAAACATCAAGTCTCCGACCTTAACATGACCGTCACATCATCGACGTCCCAATCCTTGTCCTAAATTGCGTAAGGTGTAACGGAATTAGAAAAGCCCGTCTATCTTTAAAATCTGTGTTTAGTTAGGGTGGGGTCGTAACGACGACGACGATGACGACGATTCAACGAAGTCAACACAGGCTGAGACGCGATGGGTTATCTATGGTCGGGTGGTCCGAGGCGGTAGGGACCCTAAGAGGTCCGTTCTTGTGACCTCACCCAACGGTAAAGGAAGAGGTGTGGGGTCGTAATGACTAACCGTTTAGAGAGAGAAGATAGTGGGACCTAATAGCTGGAAGAATTTAAATTAAATTTTCATTAATTAAGAATTAAAAAAAAATATCGACACTGTCGGGGTTAATAATAGTAATGATCCCGGACTTCCCAATCCGAACCTATAGTCACCAAGAGACTTTCACAGACTTCCCTCGTAGACTCAATACAAATGTCAAGTTGACTATCAGGATCTACGAGCATATCGTAAACCGTCATATAATTAATACTATGCAGTAAGTATACTGTTCGAGTCTAAATACCTCGTCAATAATACAAGGTCCGTGACACGAACCTGAGACGTACACAATGGAGCAAGTAGGGAATGAGCGACACGTTCCCGCATCGCACTGGAATGTCAACGGAACGTCGACCTCGAGTCTCTAGCGTACTGAGAGTACGTCCAGTGTCAACGGTTCACCTTCCTGATCCTCAAATCAAACCCGAAGAACTGGAGTTCGGACTCCGGAATTAGTTACATGATACCGTAGAGAGTCACATATGTACTCATCTATCTATATTGAAGGACCATCCATCGGAATAATAAAAACCTTTCTAATCCGTCGAACAGTTCACATACATCAATCATTTGTTGTTTCGGCCTAAATTCGACTTTACCAAGTACGAGTAAAGAGGTGAGGGTGAGAATGACGTGAAAACGATTTACAGTGTCGTCGTCAAAGCTTCACGCACACACATTTACTTCGTTACGGAGTCTTCGATTACTTTAGGTTATAAAATTTCATGACTTTCTTTTGCAGTTGAATCTTAAGGGTCTTTTTTATAGTAAGTTTTTACTTCCACTCTGCTTCGGATAAGTCTGTTATCACTTTCACTTCAGTAAGTCAGTACAGGTTGAGAGTCGCTGGGGTACCTGACGTCGGATGGTCCGAGGAGGTAGGTACCCTAAAAGGTCCGTTCTCATGACCTCACCCCACGGTAACGGAATTTTTGGATTTTTGAATAACGGTTGTATAGTCGAAATTTTCCTTATAGTTTCCTACAAGAAGTTCGTCTTTCTTATAAAAGGGTCTACCTTTAAACTTTTACGTTTTTATTTACTTCCGATCGTCTTTCCAATTTATTCATCCAAATGTTAATGATTGGTATGTTTCGTCCTCATCATTTATAGAATCTTTTTAATTTCTTAAATATTTTAATTTTTATTTAAGGTTTTAGTACGTTTTCTGTCTCCCTAATTACTTCAATTTAATAACATACCAAGATCATAATAATACTTTCACAGTCTTTAATTTTAAACTCATTCTGATGATTAAGTTCCTATGTATACATTAGAGATCCGATCAATACTTTTCTTATCACACTTATAAATTGATCATTTAATTATTTCTTTTTTTATCTTATCATCCTTATAAACTAGTATTTTACTTTTAAGTTTTGTCTTTTACTTTAGATAAAGTAATGTTTTACCTTTAAAGAAGAATGGTTTCTTTATGATTCCACCATTTATATTTAGATTTATATTATGATTAATGTAAATTTACTTGATATAACAGGTTATCTTCTTATTATAATAGTAAGACATGGATTCTTTTTTTAAGTACTCGCTGTGTCAAATTTATCAAATTTAAATTTGATACAGTCTCCAATTTACATTTCTTAATCCTATATATAGTTAGAATTGGTTTTGTTTCGTACCAATCGAGAGGATGGTAGTGTGTTTTACTGACATTCCGTTCTCCGTGACTATCTCTAAAATTTTCGTAGAAAGCATTAGTATTTTCAGTTAGATGTTTTTTATATAGTGTTGGAGTTTAGACATACGTGAGTTGTTGTATCGAAGTATCACATATGTCGTTTTCAACTCTCTTGATCGTCTTTGTTTAAGCGTCAGTCAAACCGTAAGAAAAAATGTATGAAGAAAGATATTGACAATCTTTTTCGTCTGTTTTTGAGTACCTACGTCTTCTGGACTTGTTGTATCAGTCAGTACGAGCGCGAGTCAACGAAACCAACACAGGATGCGAACCGCTGGGATCTCTGACGCCGGGTCGTCCGGGGAGGCAGGTATTATAAGAGATCCGTTCTTACAACGTCACCCAACGGTACGGGAGGAGGTCCTCTAGAAGGGCCAGGTCCCTAGTTTGGGTACAGAGTACCGAGAGGACGTAACGTCCGCCTAAGAAATGGTGCCTCGGTGGTCCTTTCCGGCTGTAAACAAGTTTTAATATACACACCTTGTAACGTGTGCCGTCAGTGTCTTGACGTTACTCACAGTCACGTGTGCCTTGTAATCGGTTTCGACTGGTGTACGACTCGGTATTTCCTTCAGAGTTGTTTCGTAGTTGCACTAAGTTTCATACAGGAGACAAGTGTTACTTTAATTTGATCTTTGGTCGTCATTCATCTATTGGCCTTTTGGAGATCATGGACCTTTAAATTTTAACAGGAGAATTTATCAAGTATCAGTTTCTTCTTTAGTGTTAGTGTTTCTTCTTTGGTGTGACTTTAAGCATAAAACTTGACTTAGGATTATCAAATCTCCGTCTGTCTCCTGTCCTGTCCCCTTCAGGTCTGTTTACGCTGTCGTACACGTTTCCGGGACTCTGTTCTCTCTCACATTAGACATAGTCCCTAACTCTCTTTCCCGTACCTTTTGTTCCCCATTCGTTCCCAAAACATCTTATGTCACTCCTTAAACCAGAATTACGATTCTATTCTCACTATGAAATTCGTCCCCCACGACGACGACGATTCAGCGAAGTCAGCACGGGTTGAGACACGCTGGGGTATCTGCCGTCGGGTGGATAAAGTAATTTTTTTTTCATTCGGAGACTGACGTCCTATCTAACCTCCCGTCAAATTTAAAATTCTCTGACAAACCTCCGTTGACGTCATCAGAACCGGACTCTCTAACCCGACCTACCACCGTCACCTCGACCCCCTTCACCCTCCAAGATCTTTCGAGACCCTCCATTTTAACTGTTTTGACCCACTACTTAAGTGATAGTCCCACTTTCCCTCCCACCCCTTGGTTCCTCCTGAGACTCTAAAACAACGGGACCTACCTACCGTCATAAAAAAGACCCCGTTCCCGAGGGTCCAACCCCATGTCTCACCTGCTTACTTAGTCAACCAAACCCGCGTCCAAGTTAAACTCTGCACCGACTCTACAATACACCTCTCCAGTCTGTCCGTCCTCCTGTACTACGTCCAGACGTCCAGTCTTCTCTCCCGACTTGGTGTATTCGTTAATTAGTGGGAAGCTTGCGTTCACAACTTGACCAAGTACAAATAAAAAAGAAAAATAATTCAAACTCTTCAGCAATAAACCAAAAGTTGGAAACAAAAAATAGAGAGAGGGGAAAAGAAACCTCTTGAACAAACTTAAAAAGAAAGGTATGGAGAGACAAATACACGAAGAAAACTCGTACGAGTCAACACAGACTGAGAAACGTTGGGGTACCTGACATCGGGTGGTCGGAGGAGACAGGTATCCTAAAGGGTCCGTTCTTATGGTCTCACCCAACGGTAAAGGAAGAGGTCCTCTAGAAGGACTGGGTCCCTAGCTCGTGCACAAAGAACGCAAAGGACGTAACCGTCCGCCTAAGAACTGGTGACACGGTGGACCCTTCGGGTCGAAGAAAACTCTCAAAGGATTTAAGTAGCAGAGGTGACACTCCCTATGTGGGGAGTGGAGACGGCGGACGGACCGTCCCAGCGGTACCCCGCACTAGTCGTCTTTTTGTCTACCGTTTCCTTGATTCCTACGTTCGGTAACCTTTTACTAAACTTACACCCTTTGTCCAACGATAAACCCCACTTCTATCAAAGGATGACGTTTCCTAGACTCGCGAACGACTTCACGGAAAGTCTTCCAAACGAATAACCCAGAAGTGTGTGTCCGTGCCCGGGTTCAGGAATTGGAGGGATCCTCTTCGTACAACGAACTATTTAGGACCGAAGGTCGTCCATGAGTGTGTTTCGACCACCCGTCCACTTTCTTCTTCCAAGTCGACTTCTAACCAAGGGTTCCAGTATATTTTCGTAGATTCTTATTATTGAAAACCCAAAAGGACCATCGAGTCTACCATTTCTTAGACGGACGTCACGTCCTCTTGTCCCAATATAGGGACTCAGTCCTTCTAGGGGACCTCTTCTCTTACCGTTGGGTGAGGTCATAAGAACGGACCTCTTAGGGTACCTGTCTCCTCGGACTGTCCCCTTGGAAGAACGCTAGATAGACATAGGACTCAGGTTCCTCTAAAGTGTCAGCCTTTTGTTCTTAAGGTTTACGAAGTCGACCACCTTACAAGATTCTCTAATCAGGTAACCACGAAAATCAAGGTTATAAAATTTTTAAATTTTTCCTTCTACGAGCCCTTCTGAAAAGAGGTAACGAAATTGTTTATTACAATATTTCTTGACTCCGCCCCGCGCCCCTTCAGAAAAAAAACCAAACAAAAAAAGCGGATCGGATGGTGTAACTGGAGGTGTGACCCTTCAGTGTAAAACCGAGAAAAAGGGAGTCATTAAAGACACGTCATCCTACACCACTGTCCGTAGACCGGACCTCGGACCTATAGAGACCTAATAACGACCTCCACCCCAGTCCCTTAACAGACGGGCCGAGACTGTCGGTCTTTTTTCCTCTTTGGATGATAGAGAGTCTCTGAGTCCGACGACACAAACCCCAACCACCCTAGCGTAAACGATGTAAGGGTTTAGTCAAAAGGTTTACTTCAAAGATCTGACTGAAAAGGTGAAAATGACTCTAATGAAAAGGTACACCTTGAGATGATGATGTACACTACAGTTACAAGGTATATTTGTTTGTACGTCCATAAGCACCTAGAAATACACGTACTATTTGAAAATTACAATAGCCCCCGGTTCGTAACAGGATTCACAAATTGCCCATACGTTGGTAAATGACGAATGTAATTATAAAATTCGAACCACGAAAATACTAAGGGTAAAGTGCCTACTTATTTGACATCGTATCTACCCAGTGAATTGATCGGTTCCGGTGTCCCTCCCGCTCTCAACCCGGTCCCACACTGGGGTACGACAGGTGGAGACCCTGGGGGAAACGGATAACGACATGGAGACACGCCTTCTCCCTTTGGAAGACTTCACGAATCAGGGTTACTACAAAATAAAAAAGAATCCTCACTGACCCACTGGAGGATATTCCAGTACCAGTCGTTACTGTCGGTATGCACCCAGTGACAATTCTTACCTAGACCTCTGTACCACTCAGGGGAGATTGGTACGGGACCCCTAGACCGACAGTCCCGAGAGGTCCCTCTCCGTCACCTGTGGGTCGGTCACAAACGTGGACCTACAACCGACTAAGACACGGTTGAGTTTGTTGGTAGGTCTCACTACCTACTACTGGCGGGAAAGGTACGGGACTACGAGTCTTGGTACACCAGGTGCAGGTCCCGAGCACATTTTCAGTCTCAACGACGTTACACCATAGAAGGCATCCAGTGTCCAGTCGGGACCTTCTGGTCACCGTACACCCAATACAACCCCGGGCGTACCGACAAGTCAATATTATCAAGGACTTGAATGAAATGAATGGACCGGAAAGTCGAGGTACGGAGGGAGGTTCGAACGGGACAGCGGGAGAAGGAGCCCAAGGGTTTACGCTCAAGGATAGTGCCATGTCACGGAATGTGTTGGACGGACGTCGGAGACAAACTGGAAACAAGGGTAAGAGTCGGGGGTGGGGGAGGAACATGGGTGAGGAGACACAAGGTCATTTTCACTCCACCGACGACAAGCCGACTTAGGTTACAGACTCGAGGAGATCGGTAGTGAAGGAAAAGAGATCGTAGGGAGGGCAAGGACGTAGAACTCAAAAGGAAGTCCCGGTCAAGTTTACCGTGGAGTAGGGGTTTCGAAACGAAGAAGTCTTTAGGGTTTCGAGACACCGACAGAGAGACGGTACTGAGATTATCTAAAGTGGATACTATAGATTCAAATTGGGAGGAGGAGGGGTGAGGTGGGGGTAATCTACCCACAAAGGACTCCAGGACTAGGTAAGGAGGAGGGGTAGGGGGAGGGGGTTTACGGTTGGAGTGTAAATCCACACGGAATTACTTTAGAACGCCTGACTCACTTAATGACTGAGAAAGTACTGAACTATTACTTCGAGATTTTCTCAGAGGAAAAGGGGAAACACGTATTTATCTATAAACTTCCTTTGTCACTTTTCCTCTAGGGACATGACTTGCTCGACGGGTAGGGGTACCACCGCGCGATGTAGGCGTATTTGGGGGTCAGGACCAAGCTATTACCCTCGTAGACGGACTCCTACCTCTAGGAACCGACGGGCAACGGTCCACCCAGACGGGAAGACACGAAGGACGTCCCTCCCTTGCGGTCACCTTCTGTCCACAAATCGGTCGTTCCACTTATTTTTATTCGGTGTGTCAGAAAAAGAGTAGATTCTTTTAATGGTGCAGATGACGTCTTATAAATCTTTTGTATCCATTTGTTTTTCTTTTGCTTTTAGAGGGTCTTGTTGTGAGTCTTTGAGAGACTCGTACACCCCATAATTCCATTGTACGGTCGACACCAAAACGGGTGACCCTGAAATTCTACTACGAATGAAGTTCCAATTCTTAAGTGGGTCGTGACGACGAGTCTTCGTCCGTTTTTTACCGTATTTTAAAAAAACCATTGCACAAATCAACGGGAACTCACGAGAACGGTGTGACCAATGTCCTGTACCGTCTTCAATTAAAGTTTGAACTGGTACATGCATCAGAACAAGACAAATGTATCACTTCGGAGAAAGACAAATTCATCGAAGTGAACCAACGGACATAGAAACCCACGAACAAGGAAATCCAACACAGGGGGAACGGGACTAAAGTGTACTACCTTGACCCACATTGAGGTCCCACCTTCCTTTATTTCCCGAACTTGATTGTACGCGAAAAACGAACACCTGGAAACGACCACAGACGAGACCTGTTCGATTAGACCAGACCGAACGTCGAGCCAGCCGGAAAGTCTTGGATCCCTAAACACGCATACCTCGGAAAACACCCGAAGGGCCCACCGAGTCTACAATTCTCAGACGGACGCTACGGCCTCTGGGTCTAAGTTAGGGACCCAGTCCTTCTAGGGGACTTCTTCCCGTACCGTCGAGTGAGGTCATAGGAACGGACCTTTTAGGGTGCCTGTCTCCTCGGACCGCCCGATCTCAGGAACCCTAGTGTTGACTCGATGACTGTGACGATGATAAATGACCTCGGAAAACACCGCCGAAGAAGTAGGAGTGGTCTGTAGAGGTCCCGTCCTTCGACCGGAGGTCTTGTAAGGATTCCGGGAAGTGGTCTCGTCGGAGACCCTTAAAGACGGAGGACAGGTGGGTGTCGGTCCGGTGTTGTTTGTTCCTCGTGTCGAAACCCAATAGAGAGGAGACGAAGGAGGAGGTTCCTTCAGAGTCGTAAGAACAGAATAGACTTTGAGTCCGGACTGATAGAGACCTAAGGGGGACGGTCTTCCTCCCCATGGTGGTCAAGACTACAAGAGTCCACGAAGATATAGGTAGTACGATAAAGATATCGGTGGCGGGGGGGTGGCACTTGAATGTGAATGAGTCAAAAGTCTCGCATAAAGTATAGTAAATAACGAAAAGGGAGTTGGGAGACTATAGGTACTAGAACGAAACGGATCATACTTAAATGAGTTTTGTTTGAGATATAACCACTCTTTCTGTTCAGACGAGTGGACGGTAGATGAATGGGAGGGTGGTCTGTCTAAGAAACAAGGAATGAACATGAATGAACTAATGTTTGAAAAAAGTACAGTGATTGTGACAATCTCTGGTATATAGAACACCCACAAAAATAGGTGGTATAGAGTCCAAAAGTTTGACGGAGAATATCGACCTTTAAGTCAACAAACTAAGCTTTTAACCTTTATATCAGCCTTTTAGTCAAACTAAGATTTCTTAAAGTGTCACCTACAGAAGTAAAGGCACAGTAACACGTACAGGTTTTAATAACTCACTTAATACCCTAATAACGAATTTAATCTACTACCATGTTTTCTGGGACTACGACCATTTCTAACTTCCGTCCTCCTCTTCCCCTGTTGTCTCCTACTCTACCAACCTACCGTAGTGACTAAGTTACTCGTACTCAAACTCGTTTGAGGTCCTCTAACACTTCCTGTCCCTTCGGACCGCACGATGTCAGGTCTGTCTCAGCCTGTGTTGACTCGTTGACTTGTTGTCGTTCTCCACCCTAACGACCACCCTTTCCTCACACACAAAAGTTCCGCCCAGGTCTCTTTTACACTTCCGGAAGGTCACACCCTGGGCCCGGGGGAAGACACCGAATAAGTAGGACCCCACCACTAGTGTCCCGGGCGGCGACGGCGGCCCCAGGACGACCCGAAACGACTCGAGTGACGCAGACGTCTGTGTCTGGGTCCGTCCCCTGGCACTCCGGCCGAAACACGGACCGACGAGTCACGCCGGAGTGAGACGAACGAAATTTCCCGTCCCAGTGCCAAAGAGAGACTCCCGTCCTTAAGTAGACAACAGCCAATTCCCGTTTCCCGTCGGACACTCTCAGAGTACTTTATTTACAAAAGGACACTTCAATAAGAACCACACACACACAAACTTCTGTCCAGGACCCCCGTTAAATTTGTGTTTCTGTCTCAACGTCACACTTTAGACCTGTCCAAAGTTCATACCGGAACCTCACCAAGATAAAAGGTTGGGGTTTATGAGTTCCGCCAAAAAGAAGATCTTCAATGAATCGTCAGACGGGCCTCCCCTCGACCGGAAACATGTACGGGGACCACCACCAGTGTAGACTCCAGGACCCCACCGGGTGCCCAGGGGTGCCGGTACACCCATCCACTCAGAACGAGTCAACGGAACGACAACTGCACCAAGGAAACACGTTCAATTACTCTGGTCTCCGTCTCCACTGGACTGGTTCAGGTAGTGAGTCGGGTCGCACGGAAACACGACCACTACGTTGACGGGTTGCAGACAAGAAGGACTTTGAGAACAAATATTTTTTAAATAAATGGAGACGAAGCCGAAGAGAAACAAGACAGGAGTGACAGAAGGACGTTTGGGAGTCCAACCCCGTCTCCTTCCCCTTCTACGAAAAATTCAGAAGTACTTATTACAAAGATCTTTAAAAACTTGATCTTGTACTTAATGGGATATATACAGGTTGAACAATCGTTTCTGGGACTACGACCCTTCCTAATTTCCGTCCTTCTCTTCCCCTGCTGTCTCCTGCTCCACCAACCTACCGTAGTGGCTAAGTTACCTACACTCAAACTTGTTTGAGGCCCTCTACCACCTCCTGTCCCTTCGGACTGTGCGACGTACGACTGTACGTTTCTCAGCCTGTGTTGACTCACTGACTTGTTGTCCCTGTTGTTTTTTCGAGTTTTGATTATCTTTTCCCCCTCCCAACAAATTACCAATATCAAAGTCAAAACATTCTACTCTTACAAGATCTCTAGACAAAGATGTTATCACATTTATATACATTACGATGAGTTGATATGAGAACTTGTACCAATTAGTCTCCCAAAGGACCTGAGTCCGCTCGTCGGACCATCCCTACGACACTCCCCCCCCAATATACTCGACCCCGTCTTCTATCCGTACTTACTACCGAGCCACGTCTACGACGCTCCAGTCCAATGTGCTCTACCCCACCTTCTATGTACTTGCTGCCCGACTTGGGAGGAGCCTCGGTGCACCTCGACACCCAAACTACGAAAGTGACTGTCATTACTGGACCCTAGTTTTGTTCGAGACGGTTCCCAGGTGCAGACGGGAACAAGGAAAACCTCGCTGGAACAGCATTCTTATCAGTGTACCCCAACCTGTTCGTGTCGAAGAAGAGGAATCCCTCGGTTCGTGGAACGCCTTCCCCAAACAACGACAAACGGGACGACGGCCCAGTAGAGACGAGTCCTGAGAGACAGCTCCGTAGTCCCGAATCCCACTGGCATTCCGGCACTCACTTTCACTTTCACAATCAGCGAGTCAGCACAGGCTGAGCCACACTGGGGTACCTGACATCGGGTGGTCCGAGGAGACAGGTACCCTAAGAGGTCCGTTCTTATGACCTCACCCAACGGTACGGAAGGAGGTCCCCTAGAAGGAATGGGTCCGTGACTTGGGTCCAGAGGACGGAACGTCTGTCCCTTCGATATCCATCACCCGTAAAGGAACCCACTCACCGACCGGAGCACCGTCCCTTCCTTTTCCCGACGCCACCGACGTAAAGAGCACAGGACAATCAGGAGTCTCTCGTGAAACTCCAGTCGGCAACAAAAAGAAAAATTTACTCCACTTTGATCACATTGTACCTTAATTTGTAAAATTTCGTGTCAAGTCACGATGAATCATATAAGTGTTCTACCACACTAGCGACCGAGAGATTGGGGTTTTGTGGGACCTGAGTGACTCATTAGTGAAAGCTTAGGGGAAGGAGGTAGAGACCCATTGGAGATTAGACGTCACAGATATCTCAGTGGACAAGACCTATTTCACGTAGTACTCGAGTTCCTGACATCTATCGTCACTCGGGGACCAGGTCGTTTCCATCGGAAAGGAGAGGGCTAACTCTTGAGGGAGGGTAGTTCGTTCTAGGGTCGGGGCATCTCGTCGTTTGACGACTCGTCTTACCAGGTTCTCGACCCCACAAGGGAACCTACAGGTGATTACCCCAAAGAAGACACTAATACTGGCAGGACACCTCACGCGACCACGACCTAAACCCTCTTCTTGCACAGGTGCAGTAACTCCTCGGTCCCTACAAGTCCCACACCTCAGTAAAGGTCTCGACCGTATTGAGTCATGGTTTTTCACCTACCGAAACCTATTGTCTCAATAGTAAACTTTCCGGCACGCCGCCGCAGACAAGGACGGAGGGGGCACCCGACGACACCAAACGACAGACTAAGACTGCGGGGAGTCGAACACCCGCGGAACGGGGGCAACGGGGGACGTAGTAGTGTACTAAAGGGGCTCACGAAGAGAGACACGAGTGGAAAGACGAAACCTATCTGCGTCAGGGTCACCTTACCCCGGGTGGGATTCGGGGAGTAAATATGGGCTACTCGAGACACTTTGGGCAGAGAAGTTTATTCCAGGGCAAGATTCCAGGACCCCCAGTCCTGAGGTTGTATACAGAAACCCCGCCCCTGTAGTGGGTTGGGTTTTGTCCGACTTACTCATCTAGGCAACCCTACCTCGCCCTAAAACTCAGCAACTCATTCTCTTCACTTCCCCCCTCCTCCACCATCTGAGGTTCTAGGGGAAGACCTCACTCAAATAAGGGCATTGATTCCACAAGGTCTTCCCTATTCGACCAAAAGTCATGTAGACTACGCACTTCGGTCGGTGTACTTTCCTTCGTCCTCCGACTAAGGGGTTCCGTGGTAGACACTCTTATTCCAGAACGTCTGACTTAGTCCTGAAGACAAAGTTTACAGCCTTCAGGATGAGTTTAAGCGACTTCACTCCTCCCCCTCTTTTCCTTTTAAAATCAAGTGTCCTTATTTTCAAAGTCTCCATCTACACTGAGACCGAAGTCCGTTCTTTCCCAGCTGTTAGAGCCCCGGAAGAACCACGTCAGTCCCGAGGGGAGGAGTGGTCGAACGTCCGCCCCTCGAACCGGTGATTGTTGGGTTTGAGTAGGTGGTACACTCGACTGAGATCGTCCTCCGGGAGGAGAATACCGAGACCTTCCTTTTAGTTGAATACTCGGGTCGAACATAGGACCCTAGTAGAGACTCGGTCACCGACACCGGTCTTGTACACATAAAAGTCCCCGACCTGGACCCAGTGTACGGGTAGGGACACTCACAACCCACTCCGACAAGGTAGGCTTCGTAGACCCTATCTAAGACGTGTCCTCTATCCCTAAGAAAATAGGTGTCTTCCCTTTTCTCCTGTCACCCAAACCGACTTATTGCCCCGTACGGACGTCTGAGACTCGGGGTCCTACCCCACCGACCCAAACCAAGAGTGAATAATGGATGTCACAACTCGAGGATTCTCCCAGAGACATTTTGAAGTAGGTTAGTCTTATTCGTCTGTTCATTTCTTCATAAACATGTTTTCCACCTTCCACCTTTCAACACTTTTTACGAGTGGATCCCAAGACTCTGTTAAGACCTTGAACCTAGTTGTAGGAGTCTGTTTAACCAATCAGAGTCCCTTCCTTCCTTCAATGGTTTGTACCTCTATAAAGTATACATGTCAAGACTCGAAAGGAAGTCAGGAAAAATTCTTGGGACTTCGGTATTGAACACAAACCTCTGTTTTCCCCGTAACGTTTTTCTCAAAATCTCTCTCCAAGACCCCTGAACCTCCCACCACTTATCGAGAATCCTTAGTCGAACACCCATGAAAGTCCCAGTTCAGTACACTTTTTACACGAAATGGAACTGAAACTTTGACTGTCCAAACCTTCAGTTTCCCGTCCACTGAACGGTCTCTTACCTCAGTCGGACGAGAGGGGTTTCCTCTCTCGAATCTTGTCTTGACCCCCGGAAACGATTTGGACTCAACGAAATCGAAGAAAATACTTGTCTCATAGTCGAACGAGGGGAGGGGGATGGAGACGTTTGTAATAAACGAAGATTATCACAATGACCTTTGGGAAAACACTAGTAATTTTCGGCGGAAAAACCGGAAACCCAGACACACACCAAAAGTTGGACAACGGTCGGAAATTCCCTTGGGGTCCCGACCCAGGTGCACCGTCAGTGTGGGACACCGGCACCCTACGTCTGTCCATCGACCGAGTCCACTAGAGTCGTACACACTGTAACGACCGTCACAGGAGACATGAGATTGTGCCACGGTGAGTTTGAAGAACTAAAAAAATTTTGGCACGTAAGACTAAGTCATCCGCATCCGACCTAGAACGTTCGTCGACCACAACGACCAGACACCGGAACAAACCACCGTGTTTAACCCTGAGACACGAGGACTGGGGTGACCCTCGTTCACCAGGAGGAAGGTAGTGGACGGTGCCGGTGGTGGACGTTTAACAGGAACCTCGGTGAACCTAGTCTACGGACGATACCAAGATCGAAACGAGTGCACCAAGGACTCAAGGACGCAAGTATCCAACTGGACAGATTTCATGGTGCACGAGAGATGTAACGTTCCTCTGAATTCGACCAGCCCTAAGGACCGACGTACCTCTATCTCTACCTCCAGCACTCGGACCGACTCCGAGACATCTGGAGCGTTGAAAGACAGTCCGGTCCTCCCTCAGGAGTCCCGGGTGTCCTACCAGGAAAGGGGGAATAGGAAGAAGATCGAGAAGGACGAGGGAGGAGGGAGGAAAGAAGACTCACAAGAAACAAAAAACCTTAATATATTCGTCATAGTCGATTATTCTTAATTTCTTTCTTTAGTCAAATATGTCTTCTCTCAGTTCAGTTCTTGTCTGCAGAGGAGGGGTCAGGGGTCTCCAGTGGTGACACTTACGTGGGACTAGTACGGACAAGCCCACGAAACCGGAGTCGTTGTCTTCGGGTCGGGGGTGACCGAATCGTCAAGTCCTTTAAAAAATAGAGTGCACTGACTTTCAGGGTCCCCTCCAACTACCCCTAGATCCCAACCAAGTGAGTCATTGACAACTCCAAGAGAAGAGTGAGAGAGGAGACACGGTAATTTCCAGAAGGGAAGTCAGGTCTGATCATTCTCACCGGTCCCCACGACACGAGACTAACTAACCGAATCTGGTCAGTACAACATGAGGACGTCGACTCCCACACTTCAGTCAAAGGATCTTCACCTCCTCGCCCCTAAGGGTTGTTGTGTCCCGAGGACAATCCTTCCTATCTTCGCCTGACGTACAACCCACTCGTTGACTATCACAGGTGGTGTGAAGGTCTTTAAAGGTACGTCAACACTACGAGTGAGAACTTAAGTAAATAAGTAAGTGATAGGGAAGGAAGAAAATCGCACTGTCAAACGGTCTGTGATTATGATTGTTAAAATATAATAATTATATATATTACGTATATAATATTATTTAACAATTATCGTTGAATAATTGTAACAACTATTTTATTGTTGCCGTAGCGGTTGAGTTACCTGTCCTCAAACCCGTTCGAGACCCTCTACCATTTCCTGTCCCTTCGGACCGTACGACGTCAGGCACCCCAGTGTTCCTCAGTCTGTACTGACTCGCTGACTTGTCGCTTATGATTGTTACTTAGGCACTCCCTCCATGGTGACAAGGGACAAATACCCACTTTTGGGACGAGATCACTGAATAGGTTCCTTTTCCTTTTTGACGAGATCACTGAATAGGTTCCAGTGCGTCGAGTACTCATCTTCTCGTCTCTAACCTTGGGTCCGTAAGACCGAGGTCCAGACACGAAAGGGGTGATCCAATCAAGACTGAGAAATTTACGAAGAACTTTAAACCGAGAAAGTGGAGACACACTTACGATCTTCGACCTCCAACCCGACACAGGGGTGTACTTAGTCCGGGGATTGTCTCGGTGGTATTCATTTCCTTACTGCACCTACTTAAGTTTTGGCATAAAGACAGGGATCTAGGCTTATTGATAATAGTGGCCGCCTTACTTTACTGGTGGTGGCTACTGGATCTAAAATTCGTGGTGTTGATATTCCGCTACGCGGTCCATTCTGAGACCAAACAGTCTCCCTTTAGACAGAACACGGGTCCTCGTATATCCGCAAACACAAAAACACCAAACAACTCCGGTGTGAATTAGAACACCAAAGCTCCAATTCTTACGGAACAACCCCGACCCCCGCGGGTCTCCTTCGGAGAGAGAGGTCGTCCGCTAACTTCGTCTTAAGTTTGGGTTTGAAAGACTCAATCATGACGTCGAGAAGGAGGACGTGATAACTACCTTTCCACCACGTCGGTGAGTTCTTTTGTCATACTTCAAAGTAAGTTTTTGATTTTTATCTCGATGTGGCTTACTGGGTCGTTAGGGTATGGACCCATACATAAGTCTCTTTTACTTTTAAAATTAAACTTTTCTAAGTACACAGGGTTACAAGTATCGGTACACAAGGAGTTGTCCACTAACCGAAATTTTCTACACCACACATATATATATATATATATATATATATATATATATATATGTGTTACCTTATAATCGGCAATTTTTTCTTTCTCGCAACGGTAAACGTCGTTGTACCTACTTAATTCTTTTTTAATAGGAATGACTTCATTCAGTCCGTCTCTTTCCGGTTACAATACTGTGGTGAACATATACCTTAGATTTTTCATTGTGATTGCTAAAATACACGTTTTATCCTCGTCTGAGTGTCTGTATCTCTTGTTTGACACCAATGATTCCCTCTTTCCCTCCCAACCTTCCTATGTAATCCTCACACCGTACTCGTCTAGGTTTAATGACACACATTTTGTCTATTCGTTGTCCTAAATGACCTATCGTGTCCCTCCATGTCAGTCTTAGACATTACTAGATATTACCTTTTATTGTATCTGTAACACATATATATATACACACACACATATATATATATGTGTGTTTGTATATATATACATAGTCTCCTCCGTCACCGTGGGGTGAGGTCATGAGAACGGACCTTTTAGGATACCTGTCTCCTCGGACCACCCGACGTCAGGTACCCCAACGATTCTCAACCTATACTGACTCGTTGAAGGGAAAGTGAAAAGTGAAAGTACGTAACCTCTTCCTTTACCGTTGGGTGAGGTCACAAGAACGGATCTCTTAGGGTCCCCACCCCCTCGGACCACCCGACGGTAGATACCCCAGTGTGTCTCAGCCTGTGCTGACTTCACTGAATCGTCGTATATAGATATAGATATATATATACTTAGTGAAACAACATGAGGATTTTGATTGTACTATAACATTCAGTTCATATGAAATTAATTTTTCTATGACATCAAGACTTCTTAGTGGCACCCGAACTCTCCATTGTGACTAAGTTCCTGTAACCAGTACACGTCTCACCTTCTTCTTCCTAGATCTTGTTGTGACCACTACCGTTATCGTCCTTCGAGAGTGTGTCGTGGATGTCGATAAAGGGATGTAATCCTCAAATGTACACAATTGGACCAGTCAGAGAGATTGGCGGGACCCTCACGTTCTAATAACAACAATAATAGAATGACTACCGCTTTGACTCAGTGACTCCCTTATATATTGTGGGGGAACAATAAGACTAAGAGACTAAGAGTCATAATCTTGGTGACCTTCTTTAGACTTTTGTATGGATATGAACTTTGGACGGAGTCCGGTTAATTTCATCTTAGGAATCCTTTTCCCTGACCCCTAGATTTCAAAATTACTTCCGACACGAACGCTAAGATTATATGTCCCTCCAAAGTCTTGTCGACCAACTATGGAACTACTGACAATCACGAAATCATTACAATCCTCCTTTTCCGTAATGTCTCCTCTAACAGGAGTTTGTATTTATGTCTTTGGTCCATGAGGTCTTCATTCAGTCTCTCTCCTTTCGTTTATAGTATGTGATGTACTATTTATGTATACCCTAGATCTTTTCACCATGACTACTTGGATAAACGTCCCGTCCTTATCTCTGAGTTATCTCTTGTCTGGATGTCTGTGTCACCTCTTCTTCTCCCACCCTACTTAAGTCTCTCATCGGAACCTTATATATGTAATGGCACACACTTTATCCGTCCACCACCCTTCAACGACATAGCACGTCCCTCGGGTCGGACCACGAGGCACTGTCGGACCTCCCTACCCTACAACACCCTCCACCCTCCCTCAAAGCTCTCCTTACCCTGTACACATATGGACACCGACTAAACACAACTACATGCCGTCTTTGGTTGTGTCGTAGCATCTCGTTAATAGGAGGTCGATTTTTATTTTTAATGCTTTTTTCTTTTCATTAATTTTTTTATTTGTAGAGGTGTTATTAATCTTTGTTTTATTCTCTCTTTCTTTGGTCCATGAGGACTCGACAACGGTCGTAAACGTGTGACCCACACCTTCCCCCTCACCTGGTTCGTAAATCATCCGCCCCGACTTTGTCGTCGGGTCTCGACAGACTTTGGGGACAAGTCGTACGGGGGTCGGAGCACGATCTTTCGGGTCCCTTCACGACCGTTCACCTCTTCAGGAATCTATAGCTTCTTAGACGGTTTTCCCTCGTCTCTTTATCTGAGTGTTTCCACAAACTCCTTGTTCACAAGTCGTTTCTGGTTCTCTCGTACCGAGTTTCACTCCCGAGTCTCCACGGTTCCCTCCCTCGGTCGGAGGCGTGCTCCCGGTCTCTGAAGGGAAGACGACAACGACGATTCAGCGAAGTCAGCACAGGTTGAGACACACTGTGGTATCTGCCGTCGGGCGATCCGAGGGGCCAAGGACCCTAAAAGGTCCGTTCTTGAGACCTCACCCAACGGTAAAGGAAGAGGTTACGTACCTTCACTTTTCACTTTCACTTCAGAGAGTCAGCACAGGCTGACCAGTACTGGGGTACCTGACGTCGGATGGCCCGAGGAGGTGGGTACCCTAAAAGGTCCGTTCTGGTAGGGACTCCAACCTCGTTAATCCGACACGGTGTACCCGGGAGACGGAGTTGTGTCCCTTAGTTGTTTGGGCACAAGCAGGACTACAGTAAATTAGACTCTAGGAGTGTGTGTCGAAGGTCTATGGACATCCGTGTCTACACCTCCACCCTGTACGATTCCTCTAACAGAACGACAGACCGAGACGTCTTCGCTCCGATTATACGAGCCTGAACTCAGACTCAGTAGGGACGGCGAGAGGTAGAACCCCACAACTACACTGAGACGAGTTGGAAGGCAAAATACTTCGTAAACACAGAACTGAGTCGAAACGAGTCATAGAGTCCTGTAGAAACGCGGGTCTTTAATCCGTTTATAGTTGAGTCGACCATGTCAATTACAGTTTCCATTGGATAGATTTACGTAACATTTTACTCGAGTGACGTGTCTCTCAGACCATAGCAATTTGTCAGCAGGGTGTACCTCTTACTCCCGAGAAGAGTATACTTTCTCGATTACCTACACGAAGGAATGGGACTCCCTGAGACCAGGGGTAGTAAACCATCTATAGTCTCGATTCTCCTTGGACCCTTCCGTTGGCTGGGGACGTCCCCTGTCACCCACTGGTGAGGCTCCAAGGGTCTGGGGCGTTGACCTTTGACAGGACCCCCCTCCCACCGTAGATAGTTAGGGCTTCACAAGTCCGGTCTTCACCGAACGGTAAACCTAAGGACCGTGAACCCCTACTCTCTCTTCGGTCGTGAAAGTCGCTATGGGACATCCCTCTGACGATTTGCGGACGTCTTTAGAAAGATGAAGTTCGCCCCCCTGTTACAATCAAATAGGATCATAACTCTCTCTGTAAACGTTTTTTGTATTTTTACTCTTCGTCTGAGTCCTCGTCCCTAACTTTTCTCTTTTGTCTTGTCGACAACGAAACCTCCCCTTTTAGTACTCTTACACTCGCTGAGCACCCCCTTAAGAAAGACCTCGTGACCGGATATTCTGTGACACGAGGGGCTTTCCCTCGGGGGGTCCCCCGAACCCTCCCCTCCCCTCTCCCCTCGCTCCTCCGACCTCCGTCAGTGCACTTGTGACTATGACACTCCGTCTCACTCAATTAACGAGACTTGTGACTTTCCTGAAGTGTGGAGTACATTGGTAAATATTAGCTAATTAGTAGAGACAGACGTACCTACAAATGGAAAGCGGAAGTAAACCCTGGCACTCCCGTCTGTGAGTTAGAAGAATTTAGGTATTTCACATGCTCTAAACAACAACAACGCCCCTCTATACACCCCCTGTCCTCCCTCTCCACCGACCGTAACAACCGGCACCAACCCTTCCCTACCCCAACGTCCACTCCAGTCGACACCAGGTCCCGGACCCCGTCTTTCTCTGTCTTCCTCCGCCCACCTAGGGTCGTCGTTCCTGTCCCCTCGTCCTGGCACCTCCACCCTCCCAACCGTGGGGTGGTCGAGAGAAAACCAAGACTATAGGTCCCGTCGATTCCTACCAGGACCCGTCGTCCGACACCCTGACGACTCGAGAACTGGTACCCCCACCGTTACCACCGTCGTTCGGTCCCGTCCTGGTGTCCAAACGTCTGCGTCTGGTCGGGTCGAAACACGGGTACCCTGTGGAGGATGTAACCGAGACAGACCTTAAGGAGGGAGACCTTAAGGAAAAGTGAACTAGGCCTGTGTCGTTTACTCAATTCTACTATCTTCTCCTGAAAAAGAGAAGAGTGAAGAAAGAAATAAAAAATTAGGTAACCTATTTGTTGTAACCTAGGTATAGTTTACGTTTGGTTTTCAGAGTTCCAATTACGAGGTACTTGGGTACCGAAGGTAGGGGTGAGGTAAAGAGAGGTCCCAAACGTAAAGATACAAGTGTCTTAAGTGCACTAAAACTAGTCTCATACCAATCGACGAAACGGGTCTAACAGAGTGCAGTGCAACCTAGTAATCGGTGCCGAGGACGACCGAAGCACTAACAGTCACTTTACGAGGTCCTACTTAGTCTCAAAAGAGTCGATGGAAGGACGAGATCTCGAAGCCCTATCGTGGGTGAACATTACTTATCGCTCTCTCCTACTTTGTCGATGTTGGTCACAGTAGTACGTACATTGAATGGCGAGAAATACTTTTAAAGGAGGGTACATAGGGATCTTTGACTTAATGGTCCTTTCCCCGAGCGACAAGACAGAGGAAGTCCTGTTCTTCCTTCGTTGTCTCTGCCCCCCTAAGTCGTCGAGGGTCCCATACTAAATAAGTCTCTACTCCTTTGTCTCAGAACTCCTACGACTTGTAGAATGTTTTGGGTGAAGGGAGCTCCTATTACAAAGGGATGGCCGGGAAAGATCTGTGAAAAGGATTAATGGGTAATATAATTTTTGATTCCTTATTCTAAAACAACCCATTCCAACGTGAAACCTCCCAGTATTTCGAACATTCTCGATTCTAAAAATCGGGGACCTCTTAGTTGAAAGTGAAGGAAATCCTACTACAGTGGGAACAACTCCTACGTACGAAAATTCCGGTAGTTCTTTTAAGACAGAGAAGGAGAGTGAAATTTGAAGTTCTGGGTTTGTAAATGGTCATTCTGAGTTTGAGGTCTTACAGGAAAAATTGAGAAAAACCCTCATTCATTCTACCTAGTGGTCGACTCAGAATCTACCACGGACACCGGGGGTCTCTTTGTAAAGGGGTGTAACGTCCCCGGGTGGTCCGAATCACCGAGTCTACCACTGCTTAGACGGACGTTACGTCCTCTCGACCCAAACTAGGGACTCAACCCTTCTAGGGGATCTCTTCCTTTACCGTTGGGTGAGAACGTAAGAACGGACCTCTTAGGGTACCTGTCTCCTCGGACTACCCGATGTCAGGTACCCCAACGTGTCTCAGTCTGTGCTGACTCGCTGAAAGTAAGTGCGAAGGATTTCCCTCAGAGGTTTACGGGCATAAGAGTAAGGACACACATCTTTTCTATGAACACTATAGTTTTGTGGCTCTCCTTTGGGACTGACCATATTTTTATGACGTCACCACACACCTCCTACTTCTCCACTGAGACTACTGAGTACCAACTCTCAGTAGGATAGGACTCTACGACACAGCGACCGACTGACGAGTAGGATCCCTTATACGGTAAACAGAAAAAAAAAAAAAAAGGGTTACAGTTCCACCTCTAAAGGTCGTGTCCCACCGGGTCAAGAGTCCGTCGAGAAACTTTCCCCTTCCTCCCATCCGTAATTTACCGTCGGTCCGAGACACGACTAGTGGATCAATTCCTACTCGGCTCACCGAGACACAGACGTCTTGACCAGTAACTAGACTTGTGTTCTGTCCCCTGGCGGTCGACTGGTCCTAAACCCCTCCAGGTGTGACCATCGCCTCTTACTGACACGCCAGTCGTCCCTGTTCATACGCTCTGGGTTAGCCTATCACGAACACGGCTCCGGTAGGAGGTCTTGCCAGGGTACATCTTGTCTGTTTTGTCTACCGCCTCAACTAAAACCAACGAAATGACGAGGAAGTACCTGTCTCACGACCGTTTCATTACGAGCTGTAGAAGGTTCGATCCGGAGTCGTCATGTACCTGGTTCTTGAAGGTCTGCAAGTTCGACCTAAATCTTTTCTGTTCTTGGTCTCTAGTTTCACGGTTGTAGACTATCTAGTATCTTTTTCGCTCTCTTAAGGTCTTTTTGTAGATGAAGACGAAGTAACTGATACGACTTTTGAAACTGACACACCTAGTATTATTTGACACCTTGTAAGAATTTCTCTACCCTTATGGTCTGGTGGACCGGACAGAGGACTTTTTGGACATACGTCCAGTTCTTCGTTGTCAATCTTGGTCTGCACCTTGTTGTCTGACCAAGGTTTAGTCCTTTCCTCATATAACAGAGGGACGAATAAATTGAATGTACGTCTCATGTAGTACACTTTACGACCTGACCTACTTCGTGTTTGACCTTAGTTCTAACGATCCTCTTTATAATTATTGGAGTCTATACTTCTACTGTGGTGGGAATACCGTCTTTCGTTTCTCCTTGACTTCTCGGAGAACTACTTCCACTTTCTCCTCTTACTTTTTCGACCGAATTTGAGTTGTAAGTTTTTCTAGTACCGAAGACCAGGGTAGTGAAATACCGTTTATCTACCCCTTTGTTACCTTTGTCACTGTCTGAAATAAATAAACCCGAGGTCTTAGTGACCCCTACCACTGACGTCGGTACTGTAATTTTATACGAACGAAGAACCTTCTTTTCGTTACCGTTTGGATCTGTTACATAATTTTTCTTCTCTGTAATGAAACGGTTGTTTTTAGGTACACCAGTTTCGATACCAAAAAGGCCATCAGTACATACCTACACTCTCAACCTGGCACTTCTTCCGACTCTCGGCTTCTTAACTACGAAAACTTGACACCACGACCTCTTCTGAGAACTCTCAGGGAACCTGACGTTCCTCTAGGTCGGTCAGTTAGGATTTCCTTTAGTTGGGACTTATGAGTAAACTTCCTGACTGACTACGACTTCGACTTCGAGGCCATATACCCGGACTACACTTCTCGGTTGAGTGACCTTTTCTACTACGACCCTTTCTAACTTCCGTCCTCCTCTTCCCCTACTGTCTCATGTTCTACCAACCTACCGTAGTGGTTGAAGTTACCTGTATTCAAATTCGTTTGAGGTCTTCTACCACCTCTTGTCCCTTCGGACCGTACGACATCACGTTCCCCAGTATTTCTCAACCTGTACTGGCTCGCTGGCTTGTTGTTGTTGTTACTGTTGCACCTGTCTATGCCTGGGGGCTCAGGTTTCGGGACCGAGGTGGACCAAGATCTACCCACTGGAACCCGTTTGGGGAGTTACCAGAGAGACTCGGAGTCAGAGGTATAGACATCTTATCCAAGTTCGGGGAAACTAATGGATGAAGTTAACAGATGAAGTGACCACAAACAGTACTATTCTGAGTCATCTCTTTGTCTTGAACGACACTGATTACTGTAGTTATGACTCAGAGAATCATTTTGAACCACGGATAGGAGATACCGAGGTCAAGTCGGGGCGTGACACATAAGAAGTATCACTCTGTACACTTCGATCTAGTTGGAACGAATGCACACCAAAGAGGTACCTACCACCCAAAGGTAGAGAGGATACCAACCTGTTCTCAGGAAATGTCAGCAGAAAGAGAAAGAGAGTGGATCTATAATTTTGTGTTTCACTCAATAGTATTTAGTTTCATACAAAGGGGGAGCGTCCTCACCACCCTTTTGATCTGGAACTTACGGACTGGTCCCGACGTCAACACTGTGGAGCATCAACACAGTACTCTCGGTTCGAGGTCGCCGTTACTTAGGAGGCAAGGAAATCACTACGGGGACGGGGGGCGGGGCGTCACTGGGTACTAACGGGAGGTGTGTAGTCACGTCTTACGTTCTTTCCGTTCTTTACGTTCCTTTAACGTTCTTAACGTTTCTTTAGCGTCTTACGTCTTTTCCGTTTGACCACACTACAGTACGTGAGGTCATTTTCAAGACGGACTATGGTAAAAAGGTCAAGAGCATCGAAAGTTGGATGATATTGCAAACGTCGTCTGAACAGATACATGTTAAATAGTCCTGTGAAATATCTAACAAACCGACTATCCTTACTAAACTTTCCACGTAACT
Organism: Capra ibex; assembly: GCA_006410555.1. Lineage (NCBI taxonomy): Eukaryota > Metazoa > Chordata > Mammalia > Artiodactyla > Bovidae > Capra > Capra ibex. Next base: position 8,466,315 of record SJYO01004576.1, read on the forward strand.
CGTGCAGGTCCGGGTGCGACGGGGAGACACTCGGGAACGAGATAGTAGCAATCGGGTCGAGGACGAGTCGAACTTGTTCCTACCTCGAGAGGGACCACCCGTGTGTCGGTCCGACCCTACGGGAGTGAGTGTCGAACGTACCATGGGCTCGAAGCGAGAACCAGACATTTTGAGTACATAGGAGGACTGCGGTGGTACCCCTTGACACCGACCAGACCACGAACCGTCCTTACAGGAAACTTAGTCTCGAAGAAAGGGAACCCCTACCGTATCCCCAAAGTGTGTCTCTCTCAGCTCCACTGAATGGTCGAGTGGGTGTCCATGGGCGAGTCTCTACCTCCATGGCGTCGGAGACCACCCACACAGAGACAGGAAACGGGGACAGTAATCGTCTGGGAGTAGTGGAGGAGACCTTCGAACAGACTGCTCGAGTTGATAGTTTCGTTTTAAGTCCTTTACCGTACATACATAAACTGAAAAGGAACCTTCAGACACAGGGGGTGGGAGAGTGCCGTACCGAGGGTAATGAAGTACGGGGAATGAACCGTGGCTGAGACAGGCTGAGATAGACGACGGAGCGTCACCCGAGGTCCTCCCGTCTCGTCGGACTGCAGTGTTTGCGAGTAATTTCATATTCTGTTGTACTACGAGTCATTATTTATGAATACATCCGTTCCCTAAGGGACCACCGAGTCTGTCATTTCGCAGACGGGTGTCACGTCCTCTGGGTCCAAGTTAGGGACCCAGTCCTTCTAGGGGACCTCTTCCTTTACCGTTGGGTGAGGTCATGAGAACGGATCTTGTAGGGTACTTACCTCCTCTGACCACCCGATGTCAAGTACCCCCAGAGCTTCTCAACCTGTGCTGACTCGCTGAAGTGAAGTGGTGAAATCCGTTCAGATACCGACGGGTGAGGTCATAAGAACGGACCCTTTAGGAACCTGTCTCCTCGGACCGTCCAATATCAGGTACCCCAACTTTTCTCAGCCTGTGCTGAATCCCTGATTTGGTGGTGGTGGTGGTATCTCTCTTTTCCGACAGAAATCCATTATTTCGGTGGTTCCCTCCACTATGGTGGTGGGTCCCTCCACTATTTGTGTTCGGTCTCCACGACCCTCTATCCCGTCCCCCTCCTTTTCCCCTTGGAAGGTCCTTCCCGCTCTTGAGCCCACATACCCTCCCACCCTCACACGTCCCCCGGTACCCTCCCCCGACAGAGGAACTCTCGATACGGGCGATGTCACGTGCCGGTAGTAACGAGTCTCGGTATTTAGGTAGAATAAAACGTCAACTACTTCCAACACTTACTTTACACGGGGTTGTAGTGTTCCTAAATATTGTAACCGTTCTCGGTGGTCCCGGACTTCGACATGCGGCACCTCTAGAGGCTGGTGGGGCCCCTCGTACTTCAGCCACTCCGACGGGTACGCGTCACGGGACCGGGAGACACAGGCCACGAAAGAATTTCTCGCTCCGTCTCTAGTGAGACTCTTGTAAGTGCTTCGTCCCGTCCTCGACCGGCACATGTGTGAGAGCGTCTGTCGAAGACGGTTGAAACCAAGACACATCATATGAGAACGGACCTCTCGAGGTACCTGTCTCCTCGGACCCTGCGATGTCAGGTACCCCAGCGTTTCTCAGTCTGTGCTGACTCACTGATTGAAAGTGAAACCGCGAATGGAGTACCGAATCCGATATTTCTTAGATGGACGTTACGTCCTCTGGACCCAATCTAGGGACCCAACCCTTCTAAGAGACCTCTTCCCTCACTGTTGGGTGAGGTCATAAGAACGGATCTCTTAGCTCCTCGGACCATCCAATGTCAGGTGCCCCAGTGTGTCTCAGTCTGTGTTGACTCGTTGATTGTGAAAAAGTGGGGTGTAACATACTCCATCCGACAGTTTAATAAATTCGACCTTCATGGGATGAAAAGAGGTTTACCTGGTGCGAATTAAGACAAGAAGAGACTCTGGTCAGTGTGATTGGTTTTTCCTTTTACCGACTCTACGAATTTTGTCTGAGGAAAAAGACCTCTTTTAAGACCTGAGGGACCAGTAATACCCAACCTCAATCTCCACCAAGGGAAGTAGAAGAAAATTTAAAGGTAGGATAAAAATTCGTAAAGGACAAAAATCGGTGAAGAGTAAATTAGTGAGGGTTTGGACACAAGAGGATATCCAATCCCCTACGTCCCAGCCCCACCCCTACCCACTTTCTAAAAAGAAAAACGATTTTAACACTCGGGAAATCTAGGTGACCTTAAATTTACATCTCTAAACAGACTAAGAGAACTGAACTTACAAGTAGTCATAAGACCCTCAAAGGGAATCCTTACAGAAAATTTCCCACTCCCGAAATAGACACCCATTTCAGTGTAAAGGAGTTTTCGTCATCGAACCGGTCGCTCCCTCCGTCTTCACGATAGTCGAGTACGGGTCGTGACTATTTAGGTTGTCCCTTTTCGACTCGAAACTTTTCGTGTTCCCGTTTCTGTCGAGGGAAATGTTTTGACTCAGTAACGACTGAAGGGTACTATGACAAAAGACGAACGGAAATAAGTAGACGTACAGAAATATTTTGATTTATGTTTCAGGAAAATTCTTTTTCTTAATGGAGGGGTTTATTAACGATACTAAACACAAATTAAACATTGAGAATTTGGTATTTGGGACACAATAAAATAGATAAGAACGGTTTACTCTTATTTGTCAGAACGAAACACCGACAATGGTAGGTTCCAACAAAAATGTGTAAAAGGGTACACGGATAGACCCTCGATTATTTTTAACATGACTAATCGAAGTCAACTACACGTTCTTCTCTATTTTAACATGCAAAGACAATAAGTCTCTAAAGAAAGGATTATGTTGCACGACTCCTAACAAAACGACATTCGTAGGCTATGCTAACAGACAAAAAAGGGTAGAAACTCATTTCCACTCGGGCTCAAGGTGATGTAACGGCCCCGGGTACCGTTGCTCCACGACCCGGCCCTCGACTACGAAAACGACTACGTCAAAGACACGGTCCTCATGAACCGCCCCTTGAACGCGTAGCAGGCGGACCACCTCCTCTGGGCCTAGGTGTATGAGGGGAGGGACTTGGGGCTGCCGATGCTCTTCCGGATGCTCCCCCATTACCTGTTGGAGGGAGGGATCGCGTCGTCGACGGGGGCGGGGGACGTGTGTGCGCGTGCCACGTGACTCAACTGGATTTAAGGTGTAGTGATCGAAAGAAAAAGTCACAGAAAGACGACTCTGCCCCCGTGGGTCTCCAAATACTTTCTACTCAACGTATTAATATTTGTACGCATTAACTCTTAATACCCCTGGGACCCTTCACCTGTGTGATTGTCTGACTTCTTTTCCTACTCTTTCTATTATAACAATGTATATGTTACCCCGATTATCTTATTATTATTGTGCATTGTAACTAACTTATGAATTGCGTATAAAATTGGAACTACTAATGGATATTTAGGAGAGTAGTCAAAAGACTCCTGTCGACAAAAATAATAGAACTATGTACCAAATACAAAATACAAGACCAATATTACATCTTAAATATCCAATATCAAGATATACCTTATATATATACATATCTTAATACATCTCTAATGTTAATCATATTACATAACACATAAGTATTAATATATAGTGTCATAGACCCTTATTTTACCGTTTGATATGAAGTTTGTTACCACGGGTAGTTTACGTCTAAATGTCCAAAAACGAACACAAATAACCACGTCTATCAACCAATCTCTAAACACAACGACTTAGCACTCGGTCTTGACGTCCACCTGTATTGTACCGCCGAGAACTAAAAACTCAGAATTTGAATAATAATGAACCTCAAAGTAAGTTGGTCACATCTTCTCCACTTCCGTCCCCTCCGTCCTCTCCGGAGGAAAAGACTCCTGACGAGACACCGTCCTACTGAGACGTGTAAGGGAGAAGTCTCACCCTTATTATTAGTATTACTGATGTAATAGGTAGTGGGTGGTTTGTCATTGTCTGATAATCGGTTTATCAGAGGGAACCTACAGTAGAAACACAGTCTCCCACAAACCTCCGTAGCTCCGTGTGGGGTCTACCTCTGGCTGTACCTCGCCGGAACACACACCCTCTGTCCTCCCAGGTCTCCAGACACCCAGGGAGTGTAAGACTTAACAGAGGGTCCCAAGGCTCGACCCTCCGACCAGGGACCCGGCAACCTGGGTACTGCCCTAACTGTAGTTGTTGTTGAAAGGACTGAATTTGTGCGACGAGACCCTCCGTCTCCTGGCTGTCTTGCAGGGTTCCTTTCAAGGGTTAGTGATATAGCGGTAGGGGCTCACCAAAGACAGACTTTTACGGTGCCACTCATTTTTATGGGGTATTAGACGTTTCGTCTCCTCCGGTTTCATTTGTGGGTGACGATGACCGGCTCCTACATTGTAAATTCTTGTTCTGTTTTAGTGAAAAAGGGAAAGTCCAGAAGAGGTTTTGATCCCTTTACACGATCTATTATTGATGGATAATTTAACTTTACACTCCTCTAAGAAGGGTCTTCTCTTTAGTAAATTAATCTAAAGAAACATCATGAAGGTTTTTTTTGGGGAAGTGGACTTAACGTGTATAAGTAATTACAGTAATAATGGGAATGTAAACTGTCACGACACTTTAAGGTCACTGTAACAGGAATCTGGAGTGACTAACGAACTCTCTAGAAAAAAATTAAAGTACTCAGGGATACCTAAATAATGAGTACCACGAAGAAACCTTTCTTTTTACGTTAACCTACCCTTTATAAAGGGGGTGTAAAGAATCTAGATCAATCCAGAATCGTTTTTCACAGAACATTTTATTTATTAGAAGTGTTTTAAAGGGTGCGGAGAATAACAGAGGAGGCGAGTGACATTTAAGAGAATATGGGAATCAGAAACCGGGATATACGAGAAATTTTTCCAGACGTAACTAACGACATATGCACTCACAATTCAAACCGATATGGTTGTCATTTTCACCGAATTTCTCCATCTTTATAGTTGTTGGAGTCTATGTGTCTGATATGGTGAGATTACTGTCTTTTACTTCTCCTCGATTTGTCGGAGAACTACTTCCACTTTCTCCTTTCACTTTTTCGACCGAATTTTGAGTTTAAGTTTCGTGACTCTAGTGCCGGTCAGGTAGGATTTCCTTTAGTCAGGACTTACAAGTAACCTTCCTGACTACTACTTCGACTTTGGGGTTATAAAACCGGTGGACTACGTTTCTTGACTGAGTGACCTTTTCTGGGACTACGACCCTTCCTAACTTCCACCCTCCTCTTCCCCTACTGTCTCCTACTCTACCAACCTACCGTAGTGGTTGAGTTACCTGTACTCAAATTCATTTGAGGCCCTCAACCACTACCTGTTCCTCCGGACCGTACGACGTCAGGTACCAACGTTTCTCAACCTGTGCTGACTCACTGACTTCACTTGACTTGACTTCTAGTACCGTAGTGAAGTACCACTAATCCACCCCTTTTTCACCTTTGTCACTGTCTCAAATAAAAGAATCTGAGGTTTTAGTAACGACTAACACTGACGTCGGTACTTTAATTTTCTGACAACGAGGAACCTTCTTTTCGATACTGTTTGGATCTGTCGTATAATTTTTCGTCTCTGTAGTGAAACGACTGTCTCCAGGTATATCAGTTTGGACACCGAAAAGGTCGTCAGTACATGTGTACACTCTTGACCTGGTATTTATTTCGACTCACGGCTTCTTAACTACGAAAGTTTGACACCGTGACCTCTTCTGAGAACTCTCAGGGAACCTATTGTTCCTCTAGTTTGGTCAGTTAGAATATCCTTTGACTGGGATTTATAAATAACCTTCCTCATTACGACTTCGACTTAGAGGTTATGAAACCGGTGCACTACGTCTCTCGGTTGTACAACCCTTTCTGGGACTACGACCACTTCTAACTCCCGTCCTTCCCTTCCCAGTTGTTTCCTACTCTATCAACCTACCGTAGTGACTGAGTTACCTGTACTTAAACTTGTTTGAGACCCTCTGTCACTTCCTGTCCCTTCCACCCGTAGAATGTCAGGTACCTCAATGTTTCTCAATCTGCACTGTGTCGCTGACTCGTTGTCATTGTTGCTCCCTCTGAAAAAAAAAAAAAGAGAAAAGTGTGTTTCTCGGGACCTCCTCTACCAAATCCCGGTCTGTTTATCCTCGGGACACTAGTAGTCCTTTGGTCTTCAGCAGAAAGACGAAGGTGTACAATCGTCTACCTGAAAGTAAGAGGCCCAGGAGTATTAGGTTCTACCGTTAAACAGTACGGAAACCTCCTTCTCCTCTCTTTTCCAATTTTTTTTAAGGAGGAGAGTCTATTCAGTTACCGTAATTCTCCGTAAGGATCTTAAGGATGCATTATGAAAGTAAATTTAGAATAACCGGTCTTAAATCAGTTTTGTACTATAGTCACGTGGTTTCCCTTCCGACCACTTACGACACAAAATCCGTTCGTATAAACGTCAGAGTTTTTCTTACTAATTAATCGAAGAGAAGAACTCCTTAGTTCCCTCTTTCCTACCTATCTATCTCCCGTCGAGAGGTCAAGAAAGAGTCTCGAAGTCGAGTGCAGTGTGCACCCATGGTGAAGGACCTCCTCCCGGTCGGACCAACGGAGTAAATCACAACGTGTCCCACCACAGTAGACCAGAGAGTTCTTCGTTTACTACCCCTGTCTGTCGTCATGGCGTACCATGAATCCTACGGGTTCCTGCCGAATACCCCCTATTTCCTGAACCTGGGAGACCCAGAAGACTTAGGAAAGAATGCAGGATTAAGGTAGAATCTTAAGAATAAAAAGTTCGATTGTATGATCACTGTAGACCGTTTCGACTTCTAAGTTCCCTACAATATTAAACCCTTGGGAACCTGGTTTTAACCTTGTACCAACGGTCGAAAGAATCGGAACTCCACGATTCTCTCTTAATAAAATCGTGTCACTACCCTTCAGGTACTTAAAGTCAGAAACACAATTCTAGTCTTAAATCAAAAACTCGAACAAGAAATCTTTGTGTCCCTCTTAATGTGTTGGGACGGTAGTGGTCATGGAAAGAGTTAATACCTGTCCACTCTATCTATTTCACTACTAGTTTCACAACAGGGAAGTCGGTACAAGTTAAGAAACACTGGGGTACCTGAGATCGGGTAGTCTGAGGAGACAGGTAGCCTAAGAGATCCGTTTTTATGGTCTCACCCATCGGTAAGGGAAGATGTTCTCTTAAAAGGGTTCGGTCCCTTGTTTGGGTCCAGAGGACGTCCACCTAAGGAATGACAGACTCGGTGGTTCCTGTGGGGGACTCTATCTATTCTTTAGTCGTTTCTATCTCTAAACTTATCGTTAATCGTCGGAACTGTATCCTTTGATTCTTAAGATGTTCTTCATTCTTATAAATAACAAGACTTATTAGGGACCACGTAAAAGTTTTTAACTACCGTGAGACCCGATATTTCCTTTGGAGTCGTTTCAAGTCTTTTACTCTCTGTCCGTCTGGTACTAAGAAAGTGGTGGTATGTTATTTTGATCGTCTGTCACACTTTTCTTGAGAATTCATAAATCTTTTAGCTTTTTTTTCTTTGAAGATTCGTTACCCAGTTTCTTTTTGAAGTGTAACCGTTGATTTTTATTCATCTTTAAATACTATTACTCTTGTGATTTATATTTTTAACCACCACCAACAAGTAAGAGAGTCAGTACAGGCTGAGAAACGTTGGCGCACCTGTCGTCGTACGGTCCGAAGGGACAGGAAGTGGTAAGGACCTCAAACGAGTCTGAGCATAGGTAACTCAACCACTGCGGTAGGTTGGTAGAGTAGGAGACGACGGGAGAACAGGAAATCGGAAGTTAGAAAGGGTCGTAGTCCCCGAAAAGGTAACTCAGTCGACAAACGTAGTCCACCGGTTTCATAACCTCGAAGTTTTAACCACCTCATGTCGTTTTTTACGAAAGTCCTTAAATATGAAAACTTACTAATGTACAGTTTTCTTCTTTCTAACTTGTAGTTGATTAAATTCTTCATTCGTTTTCCTGTTGTCTTCTTCGGGGGTTTTTACATCTTTCTAAAACTAATTTTTCTCGTCTTTAGTTACTGTACTATCCTTTTTTTTGTTATTAAACAGACGTCTTTCTTCGTAAACTATTTTAAATTGTCGTAAATGTTACTAAGGAGTCCCACTCCTCTTGTCAAAATTTACCGTAAATAATCTTTTCTAACCATTTAAGTCGATGTAGTTTTATTCTTTCGGGTAAGTAGTCTTCTGAAAGTTTTGATAGTATTCCCGTCCAATTTTTGACTTCACAATAAACTTTCAATAAAGTAACCTCTTCTTGAGCTTAAAAATTTTCTTATTTCTTTTTGTTTACTCTTTTTATCTTGGTTCTCTTTTTACCCATTTTCTATGTGTCTCCGTTAAGTACCTCCTCCTTTGTATACCAGTCTTTCGTTGCTTCCTACAAGCCACAATGATCACGATTCCCTCACGTCCAATCTCTTGTAAGCCGTAGGTGACTAACCCTTTTAATTGTCATCGGTTCGTAACCCCTCCTATACCCTGCCACCTAGAGAATGAGTAACACTCTCGACTTTAATCGTGTCATTGAAACTTTTATTGAACTAATAACACATTTCACTTTATACATAGATAGACACTGACGTCGATATGAAGATCGCTAAATCCGTTCTACTTAAAGTGGTGTCCATATCCTCTCGACCTAAGCTAGGAACGCAACCCTTCTAGGGAACCTCCTCCCGTACCGTTGGGTGAGGTTATAAGAATGGACCTCTTAGGGGCATCTGTCTCGTCAGGTACCCAGTGTTTCTCAGTCTGAACTGACTCGCTAATTCGTGTAGAATCGTGTCGGATGGTCTTCTGTCACGTTCAATTTTCGTTACGACAAGTGATCTCGTTTTTACCTTTTAAAAGATGTACGGGTAGTATTGTTCTTGTCTATTTACTACTTTAGAAGTATAACTTCACTTTTTCTGACTTGTTATATCGAAATACTTTGTGTCTAAGCAGAATGTTTGTATTCTCCTTTTTAAATGTCTTCTGTTATCACACAATGGGTGGGAAAAAAATCTAGTTTTCTTTTATTTCGGTTCACTATGTGTGAATACATATACACGTACGCACAAGTCAGCGAGTCAGTACAGGTCGAGAAACACTGGGGTACCTGACATCGGGTGTTCCGAGGAGGTAGGTATCCTAAAAGGTCCATTCTTATGACGTAGCCCAACGGTAAAGAGGAGGTCCCTTAGAAGGGACTGGATCCCTAGTTTGGGAATACGTATATACATACCTCAATTTGTTTTCTCTAAGTCTTAGTATAACAAATCCCACATCACCAATGGAGACTCACTCTTCGTCCTCCTACCCTGTCTTCCTTAGTCTACACACGTCTTTACCAGTTATTTTCGACTGGTAACCCTACCTACCATCCAAGTGTCCACAAATAACATAGTTTTATACTTTCTTCTCCTACTTCGCACCTAGGTATTACTAGGACGTAACACTCGACTTACGAGACGAAGTATGTTGGGTTCCGGGGCTACACAAATCCTTGTTTTCGTTTCGAATTACTTAGGAAGTCCAATGAAAGTAAGGAATTAGTTAAACGATATATCGTTTCAATCTGGTAAAGGCTACAAATAAAGAAAAGGTAATAATCCCCAAAAAAAAAGATGACCTTAATAGAAGTCTCGATAGTCATTGAATACTGTTTATAAACTAAGTAACTAGTCATAAACTAGTATAGTTCGAAAGGTCAAAATTGAAGACAAAGGACCGAAAGAAGAAAGGAAGGAAGGAAGGGAGGGACGGTAATTGGGAGAAAGGCAGGAAAAAAAGAGAATTGAAAAATTAGTATTTTTCAAGTCGTATGTTTTGATCTCTCCCTCGACATCTCTTAGGGTAGGTACATGGGTAGAGTTGTAGTTGTGAATATTTAAGTGTAAGGTAGATGTATAAGTCATTGAAAGAGGAGGAGGGGTTCTGATAATTTCTTTTAAGGTCTGCAGTACAGTAAAGTAGACATAAAGTAATTCATAGGAATTTTCTAGACTGAGAGAAAATCTCGGTATTTAATGATAATAGTATAGTTTTATTCGATAAAGAATTATAATATCTTATAGGTTAGTCACAAACGTAAAGAGGATATTAGTAAAAGGTAGAGAGAGAGAATGTCAGATTGACCCTAGATTAATTTTGGGTAAGTAAAACTAATCAAATATTCGGAAAGTTGGACAGAAATTTGACATGAAAAGAGGAGATAGTGAAAGAGGGAAAAAAGAACGTTAAGACAACAACGACTAGAACATTGTCGATATTATATTTGTGGATCTAACAGCAGATCGTAAAAGATGACAGACCCACGATTGACATAAGAGCACTACATTACATTGTATAAAGAGACACAAAGAATATTTAATCGTCACTCTAAGTCTGGTGAGCCGGCGTATCTGATCCCTCCCCAACCAGTGCACCCAGAACAGGACGGGTCCGGACAAGGACATATACAAAATGACCTTGTGTCGGTACAAGTAGTAGACCCTTAACAGGTTCCATGGTGTGACGAGGTCCCCATCTCAACTTATAAGCGCTGACCGTCTGAACTCATCAACGTGGTTCCTGAAGTCACGGGAGTTTCGGATTTGATAAAGGATAGACCGGGAATTATCTTTTTCAGACGACTGGGGACGTGATCTCCGAAGGAGTGTATGTCCCACCTACCTCAAAATGCACACACAAGAAAGTAGTCCTTTATTAAAACAAACGAAGAGAGAGACACGACAAACAATGGCAAGTCAAGTCAGTGAGCCAACATAGGTTGAGAAACACTGGGGTACCTGACGTCGTGCGGTCCGAAGGGACAGGTAGTGGTTGAGGACCTCGAATGAGTTTAAGTACAGGTAACTCAGTGACTACTTGTAATTAAGTAACTGACTGGGTACTTCAGTCACTTCAACGGTTTACAACTAGGAAATTAAGACAGTAAGGGAGGAACGTATGATTGACCTCATAAGGAGGTTATTCTTTAAAGAGACCTAAAGAGAAAAATAGGTAATGAAGGTGTCACCGGTCAAAAGGTATCCGTTTAAAATTCTAAGATTTAAAACGAGGCTACTACGGCATTTTACTGACGAAAAAGTTGATACAGGGAGAAACCTTTCGAGTCCTCTCTTCCGTCAAAGGAAGACGAAAATAAAGAGTTTACACGATTTTAACCCTTACAAGTGTCCACCGTCACCTCTGGTCCCGTCAGTATCGGACCTACCTTTTTTAGGGGAAGCACGACCCACCGTTGAACGTCCCCCCGCTCGACCACCATCGGATGGGGATGCTGTACCACTCCAGGGACACCTTCTGGGTCCTCGTATGGGGGTGCGGGCTGCTGGTGCAGAAGGCGACCGACCGGATGAGGATGCGGAGGTGAGTGGCGGAGTACTGCCTGCGGTCCTCCTCCCATACGGTGTGCCTTCTGAAGGTCTTCCTCCTACCCTGGCAGTTACCCCGAAGGACCGTGTGACACCGACCTTCATTCAGAGGCTACCGGGACGACAGTAGCACCCCGGGTTACTGTCACCTGACGCCCTACCTCCAACCCCCCTGGAACACCAGGTCGAGAGGTAGATAGGAACAAGAGTCGTCTTATTGACGACATTAATTGGTACATATCCCACGTTTCGTGAGACGGATCTGAGAAGAAGTGGAAGTGTTATCAGAAGTTCACCTACACCGAATGAAGGGAACAATATTTTCTCCATTGGCCCCGAAACTCTACCCTTTCCCTAGACAGGTCCGAGGGTTCCTCGTCTTGACCCTGGACAAACTGGGACACCAGATGAGAATCGGCGGCTCGACAAACCTACAATGTCCCAGTCTCAACCATTCACATCAGAATCCCCTTAAAAACCGGTCTTTTCGTTTGGGTCGCTTCTCAGTCTCTCGTGAGACCACGAACCGTCGGTCCCGCGACATGGACCTCGGTAGGGGTGCCACCCTCTACGGGGTACGACGGTCGGGAACCTTCTCCCCGTCTCCGCCCCTCGTCACTCGGGTACGAGTTCTGAAAAAGTTTAACGAGTAAGTGACCTCCGGGACGGCAGGGTGGTCCCGTAGACCAGTTTCACGGTGACAACACTACGTCCCTTACACTACAGGACAGGGGTCTTAGGTGACTTCTGTCCTTCGGGTCGTCTCTGAAGTCCCTAAGAAAGCGTCGTCGTCTCCTGGGGTACCAGGTTCAAAGTCTCAGTCGGGAAACAAAGGATCCAGTCCCGACGAGGACCGGATCTCAAGAGCTCACTCCTCCCAACTTCTGTAGTGTAAGGGATTCCCCAGAGACGTAACCCTACCGTTCTGGGGTTTGCATTACAAGTAACGAATAAAAGAACTGAAACACTTTCAACCAGTTTGATGAGGCACAGTCTACCTGGATCAAGTAGTGCATTTACGACACACTGAGACCTGAAATGGAGAGACCTGGGAGCATAAAAGGCAAACATTTTACCCGAACTACAATTACCGCTACTATTCCTGCTACGACTACCAGGGGGACCCTGACAACACTCCTACTGTCTCTACCACCCACACACAAGACGCAGAACGAACGGTCGTCGTGACACTATTTAAGGGTGAGGAGGAGAGGGGTGAGAAGATCCTTTCACGAGAGGTACTTCGGAGAAAATACTCGTGTAGGAACAAGAGACAAAATGAGATGACTAAGTGAAATTATAATAAAAAGGAAACGATCTCTAAGTCGGAAGTGTTTGAAAAGTCCATACAAAGGTGAGACCCCCTTTTAAAACGAATTTTTCATCCGTATAAACAAGGGAACCGGTAAACTTTTTTTTTTTTTTGGTACGTCTTTCGAACGGTAAAAAAAGAACCAATGTTTGGTTCGTCTCAACAAAATAAAAAAAGAGGTAGTACCGAAACGAGACAAGTTTCATTTTTTTTTTTGGTTTTTTGGGATTGATAGTTAATAGTTATGGGGATCGGGACAGATAGTTCTTTTTATAGGATTATCGCTTTTCGTACGAACGAACAAGTCAAGATCAGGATTTTTGGATGCTATTAGAAATACCCTTCGGAGACGAATCAAAGACACCGGTGACACTGATTTAGTCCAAGCCTGTGACACCTTAAACAGTCGTCGTCCGGTTATCGTGGCAAGACTCTTCAGCCAACGATAGATTAGTGTGACCGTCGTAAACTAAACAAAGATAGGTAATACAAAAGGTAATACGACCCCTGAAAACACCGTCTCGGTACACCACCGAGCTCGGAAAAATTAGTAAGAAGGACGTCCGCCACACTACTTCGGACGTCTAAGTAAAGAAACATCTGATTACTCTACGCTAAAGATTAAAGGAAAGAAGGGGGTGGGGGGTGGGGAGGTGAAGAAAAAACACAAGCCCAGAACGACCGAGTAATCGTCACTGGGTGTCCAGAATCGATCACCCTCACCCGGCGACCCTCGTCCCAGGTCAGGGCGAGTTTTCCGTGTAGCAAACGGCACACACACAAAGTCGAGGTTTCTCTAGACTCGGGAAGAAACACAGTCGACGGCAGGCCGCAGGAGAGGGGTTGTTCCTTCCGTCTACAACACTGTCGAGACCCGTGTGCCGTGAGATTCCTTACATGACGAGACACAAGGACGTGACTTCGGGTCCCTCTTGTGTCTCCTCCAGAGTGGTAGGGGTCGGTCCTGGGCTCGCTCCGCACCCTTCGTGATAGACCCAACGGGGTGTGGAAGACGGGTGTGCAAAGTGAAAGTTTCGGTAAAGAATGGGTCCTAAGTGGCGACGTGGCGTAAGTGATTTCCTGACCTTAAGCCACAAGTGGTATCGAACCGAGTCCGGAAAGGTGGCAAGACCAAAGAGTAGTAAAACGGGTAAGAAGCTCATGGAGACCACGACAACTTCTATGTGTGATTAACGTTTCCCCGCAGGGTCCACCATGTTCACCATTTCTTGTGCGGACGGTAACCTCCTCTGTAGTCTCTGTAACTAAGTTAGGGACCCAACTCTTCTAGGGGACCTCCTCCCGTACCGTCGGGTGAGGTCATAAGAACGGACCTCTTAGGGGTATTGTCTCCTCCGGACGTCCGTCCGATACCAAGTATCACAGTGTTTCTTAACCTGTGTTCATTTCATTGAATCCCACTTCTCCTTGATTTTTCGGAGAACTACTTTCACTTTCACCTCTCACTTTTTCAACCGAATTTCGAGTTGTAAGTCTTTTGATTCTAGTACCGTAGACCAGGGTAATGAAGTACCCTTTATCTACCCTTTGTCACCTTTGACAGTCTGAAATAAAAAACCCCGAGGTTTTAGTGACGTCTACCACTAACGTCGGTACTTTAATTTTCTGTGAATGAGAAACCTTCCTTTCAATACTGTTTGGATCTATCGTATAAGTTTTCGTCTCTGTAATGAAACGGTTGTTTCCAGGCAGATCAGTTCCGATACCAAAAAGGACACCAGTACATACCTACACTCTCAACCTGACACTTCTTCCGACTCGTGGCTTCTTAACTACGAAAACTTGACACCACAACCTCTTCCGAGAACTCTCAGGGAACCTGACGTTCCTCTAGGTTGGTCAGGTAAGATTTCCTCTAGTCAGGACCCTAAAGAAACCTCCCTTACTACGATTTCGACTTTGAGATCATGAAACCGGTGGAGTATACTTCTCAACTGAGTAACCTTTTCTGAGACTACGACCCTCCCTAACCCCCGTCCTCCTCTTCACCTGCTGGCTCCTACTCTACCGATCTACTGTAGTGACTGAGTTACCTACACTCAGACTCACTTGAGGCCCTCAACCATTACCTGTCCCTCCGGACCACACGACGTTAAGTACCCCAGCGTCTCAGCCTGTGCTGACTCGCTGACTTGACTTGACTTGACTTTCACTGAATTGTACGCACATACGTACGTGTGTGAATGACGTTTTACCGTCCGGGTGGAGTCTCTAAATTTATCGTGTAAATAAATAAAATCTTGATTGTTCCAGACTTCCAACCCTATTACTCTTCACACACACACACACACACACACACACACACACACACACACGTGCGCGCGCGAACCTCGTCAGGACGCTAGGTCCTCCCGGACGGACAGTACGACGAGATACCCGTGACAGGTGTCCGGAGGGACGTGACAGACCCTAAGGTGTGGAGTCCAAGGTGACTTACTCGACCGGACCGTAAAACTGGTTGGAGAAAGTCGGTCTGGTCCGGGACGCTCCTAACAGGTACTTGAACTGTAACAAGGTCGAACGAATAAGGGGACGACAGTGAAAGGTATAAAATAGTGTTTACACTAGTTTCCAGGTACCGACGACTGTGCACTTACCAAGTTTCGACCTTAGACCATCTCTCTCTCTCCGGCATACAAAACGTGGTAAAACAAACACTGAACTGAGCAATCCGTCGTCCAACTATGTCGGTACTAAAAATTTATCTGAAAACACGATTTCCTACGAGGTGACTCGTAAGCCTCCTCCCTCCCTTCTACCCTGTCCGCTCCGACCACGTTCGTGTCCTCCTGGAAAATGGGGGTCAGTTGTCTCCTTGGTCGGGGCGGCTGAGGACGAGAGACACCGGAATTGAGAGTCTTGGGTCCCTTCCGAACCACCTCCGTGGAAGACGTCCCCCTTTTAGACGGACCGACAGTGAACCCTGTGGCATCGTGACACAAGAACGATTAGTGAGACGACAGGGTTTGACTTTTACGACCCATCTGTACGGGACTTGAAGTACGGTAGACTGTGAGTAAACAAGTAAAACGTTTACTACCCATGAAAGTACCTTACCCCGGGGGTTTTCTATACAGGTGAAGGATTAGAGACCTTGAACACACACACTGGAATAAACTTTTTACCCAGAAACATCCACAGTAATTCCTAGAGTTCTACTCCAGTAGCACCCAGTGGGTCTGCCTGGGATTTTAGTCGCTGTCTACAGAAACATTCCTCATCTGTTCCTCTTCTGTGTCTGTGACTCTTCCGGGGTACTTCTCTCTCGGTCTCGACCCTCACCACACCGGTGTTCGGCTCCTTGTGGTTCCCGACAAACCTTGACTTTCTTTGTTCCTTCTCGGAAACCTCCCTCACACCGGAACGGTTGTGGAAATAAGACCCGAAGATCGGAGATCTTGATACTCTCCTATTCAAAGACAACGAAATCTGGTGAGTCAACCACACTAGGAACTATTTTTCGTCGGGATTCTTTACTCGCGTCCCTGGTTCAGGACAACAT
Organism: Capra ibex; assembly: GCA_006410555.1. Taxonomy (NCBI): domain Eukaryota; kingdom Metazoa; phylum Chordata; class Mammalia; order Artiodactyla; family Bovidae; genus Capra; species Capra ibex. The sequence continues at coordinate 8,482,629 of SJYO01004576.1, forward strand.
CCGTACAGTCCTACGTACTCCGACAGACGAGAGGTCGGCCCACCACTCCCGCAAACAGGATGTCGGGGACTCGTCACTATTCGTTCAAGATCCGTCCGTAATGTGTGTGAACCCAAGTTTCGGGTTGAGACAGGTCTACGCACTAAGACCTATGTAAGGAATTACGTCAGGACCTGGTAAGAGACGGAGTTAAGAGAACTCTTTAACCCGATGTCGATGGATGGAGAGCCGACCAAACACTACTTCTCATTCACTCGAACCGACGTCTCGCGACTTCTGTCCAAGACCGAAAACATCCTTGAGTTATTTGCCACTCTACCTATCGACACAAATACTCAATCTTAACTGTTGATGTCCAAAGTAAGGTGTCAATGTCTCGACAGTCGCTCTCGTCGTATTACTGACTCGATTTAAATTTGTGATTTTTGGATGTAATAATTACTCTGGAATTTTTTATCGCTTTGTTTTTCGGTGTCTTTGTTTTCTTTTTCTCTGTTGTTCTTAAATTGTTTTATTTTTTTTCACCCCGAAAAGACTACCGAGTCACCATTTCTTAGGTAGACGTTCACATCCTCTGTGCTCAGACTAGGGACTAGGTCCTTATAGGGTGAACGGTTCCTCGTCGATTCGGGCACCCCGTGTCCTATCTCGGACGCGAGCCGTTGCTCTCTTCGGGCGTGCAGTGTGGACCTCTCCTCGGGGACGAGCGACGTTCACCTCTTTTCGGCGTGTCGTTGTTTCTAGGTCGTGTCGGTTTTTACTTCTTTATTTTACTAGTGTTGTTTCAATTTGCTCTTTTTCTTCACTATGGCGATAGGATTTTTATCATAATTTGACTCAAGTTATTTTACTTTTACTAAAATAGATCTTCTGTGAAGAAAGTCAGGGGGAAAGGAGTCTCTACAAGACGTTTACGGACAGAAGGGGTATTTGACAAGGTCGACGTAGAACAGAGAGAGAGTTGTGGACGGGACGGGGGAAAGGAAAGGGGTCGTCAAAGAGATTAATTATAAAACACATCTCTTCTATGAACTACGGAGGAACAAGTTTACTTCAGGAGCCTCAGTACACGAACTTGTAAGAACGACAGAGAGTACGGGGAGACTCGTGGCACTTCGATTTTACATGAACCAACCGAACCGTCCAGAGTTGCTAAAGTCGATGGAAGTGTGTTTGACGAAGCTCGACAGGTAGATGCACCCGACACTATTTATAGGTGTGCTCTCACTCGACGGGCTCCTCACCCTCTTATTAGCCCTTAGGAACTAGCACAAGTACCTCGTCCATACTGCACCCGTGAACCGTCCCTACCCCCGAGCGATCCCCCCGCTTCGGGAGCTCTACCGGTTTTCGGACTCTAGTTGTAATCATGGTAGTAGGACCCGACCACTGATGTCACAGTCTTCTTCTACAACAGAGACTCGAGACACAGTCACAGTCAGCGAGGGCGACCAAGAACCACTCACTCTCAGGTCTAGCGGCGAGGTAACCCTCCCCACTAAACACAGGTCGGCCGTACGGGTCCGAAGGACATAAGTAGACGATCCAGATTGTATTACTTTGTGTGTCCGACCCTTTGTCCTCTTCCGACCTTCAGGTTTTACTCACACAGTCGTCCAGCCAAAGTAAGGCTTCGGAGAGAAGAACCGAACGTCTACCTGTGGGAGAGCGACAGGAGTGTACGAGAAATGAGACACACACGTGTGAGGACCACACGGACACACAGGTCCAAAGAAGGAGAAAATTTCTGTAGTCAGTCTGCTATTTCGGGTGAGAAGACCGTAGTAGTCAAGAAATTTCTACGACAGAGGTTTTCGTCAGTGGAAGATTCCATGACCACCGTACCCCTGAAGTTGTATGCCTAAACACCCCCTGTGTCAAGTTGGGTATTGTAGTCGAGTCTCCGACTCCTGATTGACGACGTCCATCGGCCCACGGTGGACCCTTGTCAAGATTTAGCACGGTCGATCAAAGACGAATCTCGACCACTCGTAGACGAACACCGGTCACTCCTTCGGAACGGCACATACGATCCTGGAAGGGTGTGGAAAGAAAAGAAGACAAGAGTTACTGCGTGGACAGAGTATCACAACCCGTTTGACCGAAAGCAAACCATGATTTTGATCGGTCATTTCATTTCAGCGAGTCAGCACAGGTTGAGAAACACTGGGGTGCCTGACATCGGATGGTCCGCAGAGGGAGGTACCCTAAGAGGTTCGTTCTTATGACCTCACCCAACGGTAAAGGAAGAGGTTCATTGTAGGTAAGGGGTGATTCATTATCTGAGTGTCTTTGGTCTCTCTATTTTTACTTAAAACTTGAAGTCTACTAAGATGGTGCTGAGGGTAAGTAATCTTCATTCTAAGACTCCGACATAACCCTCCAACGGGAAGAAGGTACCCACCGACATCTACTCAGTCTTCTTCGTAGAATCGGTTCCCGAACCCGGCGGTCGAAGGACTATGGACGTGGAGGTGTACCACCGTCTCCAACCGTGGTCCAATATCGCTATCGTAGGTGCAGACTAGGCACTCCCAGGACCTCCCAGCCACGTCGGGTATCACGTGAAAGGACCACCTCTTCCGACACTTGGACAAGAGGGAAGAATCCTGCGGTACTCCAGTGAAAGGTAGGGGTGAGACCTTAAGACACCCCCTTCCGCGAAAAAGTAAAATATATGTGTCTCTTTCTTCTGAGATCAATAAGATTGTACTACTAGGGTCAAATCGGTTTCTGGGAGGATACTTATTTTACGAGTCCGTATTGTCATACACATTTTTCACGGTAACCTTCACTACCATACAGTGAAACTTAGAAGTCTACCCCTTTGGGTTAGTCACACACAGTGTACTGAGTCGAGTAGTTGCCTTCCCGGGACCCCTGACTTGACATGAAATGTCCTCGGAGAAACTCAGAAAAGAGAGGCCAAACTAAGAATCTCAGATAAAGAATTCAGACATCTCAGGTCCTTTCAGTTTTATTTACACGGACATTTTTAATTTAAGGTAAAAATACCCTACACAAAAAATACTTGGTAGAGTCTAGGATTATAAAAGAGTTGGAGACCTTGTAAAAATTGAGGTCACCCTCTGAAAGATCATCTACCTGGACTTTCCTTATGTCTTCAAATGTGTGGTTTAGGTGTGTCTCAACCCCTCGAAAGTTCGGTTTACACCGAGACTCCCCCTCAAGACCCATCGGGACCCGACCGTCATCCAAATATCCAGGCAAGTGACAAGGCCTACCAGAGACTCGGGGAGACAAAGGGAAGTACAAGTGGCTCATCCAGGTAGCCCCGTAGTTTCCGGACCACTCCCTAAACGTACCTTTTCCTTAAGGTTTACGACATTAGAGGCACCTTCCGCAATTGGTACTGTAGGCTTGTCCATTGACGCTTACAGACACTTGACAAAGAGTCCTCCTTTACGAGTATAAGAACTTCGTAAACTGAACTCAATCTTGGTGTTCCACTCCAGGTCTTTGAAAGAGGAGACGAGATAGAATAGAAGAGAAAGGAGGTTGAAAGGTACCCTCTGGGACCTTCGGTCCACAAGTCGGATACGAAAGACGGAAGAGAGACAGGGAATAAGTCCACCTTCGGTCTACGAGGCTCTCCGACCTCCTGGGTGATTTCCAAGTCCTCCGCCCACCCCGAACCCAACTCCACACACTCGTCGACGCACGGTACAGGGACGACCAAGGTCTCAAGGGCTCGACCGCCCTCCCGTCGGACGTCTGTGGTCCGTGGACGGGTAACCGACGGAAGAAGAGACGACTAGTCTTTCACTCCGTTTTTGTGAGGGTCCGAAAGGGATCACGGGCTCCTAAGGATAGTGGACCCTACCGTGAACCACACAAGTCCCCCTTTACACTTTGTCTCTGGAACTGAAAACTACCTACTGTAGCCGAGGTGCTCCGTCACTGTCTTCACGCACCGTCTCTTAACGAACCTACGGGTTCAATCTAACAGTCGTTCTCAAGACGACCTCTACCGCCCGGGTTGTGTCTCCAAAAACATCCCCCACCCCCGCTGAGATCTCCCGCGACTCAAACGTTCCGTCTGCGAAACGACAGTCGCCGTCAATCGTCCCGTGACCCAGGACGTAGCCGAAGGGCACCAACGGTACTGTGTACCACTCCGACTTTCTTTGTCTTTACATAAAAGAGAGACAATGCCTCCGGTCCTCAGACGTCAGGACCACAGCCGCCCCGACACGAAGGGACCTCGGAGCCCTCGCAGGGGGCGTCGAGAAGGTCGAGGACCACCGAAACCCATTAGGACGCGTAGGAACCGACGCAGTGAGGTCAGAGACGGAGGCAGAGGAGGACCGAGGAGGAGAAGACAGAGAAGACTCCTGTCTAACAACCTAAATCCTGGGTGAGCACATTAGGTCCGACTAGAGTAGAGTTCTCGGACTTAATGTAGACGTTTTTGGCGAAAAGGTTTATTCTAGTTAAGTGTCCAGGACCCATCATCCTACACCCGGTAACCCTCCCATCCCCTACCCCGCCGTAGTGACTTGGGTCCCGTCCAGGACGGGTCCACATCCCTTGCCTACGTGGTAGTCGTTCTCCTTCCTTTAGTACTAACAGTAATTTTTTTTTTTTTTTTCTGAAGAAGTCAACGTTTGCGGGAACTTGACCCTCTTCACTCTGAACTGTGGCTAACCCGGACCGGACACGGACCCCAGACCCTCGAACGGGACCCGGGTCCGTCGGTCGGCGCGACCAGTGCTGTGTCGCAAAGGCTCTGCGTGTCGCTCTCCGACTTGACCCTGACTCGACCCCCAACTCTGAGAGGTACCGCCCGGGAAGGAAACAGGTACGACGAGGAGGACTTCCTCTCTTCCCCGGAAAAGGGGTGATCGATTAGTGTACGTACCTCTGTGACAGGAGGGACTTTACTGGGGTAAACTGGACGCTCCTTCGTCTCCGAGACCCGTCCCTCTCCGACCCTAAGTCATGTACATTTCTCACAGTGGGACCGGGTCCACAAGAAGCTACGGTCCGACGGGTGAGTGCACGGACCGTCTCTTCCTGTTAATACCACAGTTGCCCACTGTACGTAGACTTTACGGCACTTCGTCACCAGATGCCACACTACGGGGGTTAGTGGAAGAGAGTTCCATCAATTGGACAAAGAAGTGAGTCGGTAATAAAGGACTCGTAGGGTGGTGAACAGGGGGTCCTAGAATATCGATGACTGGTGCTCCGGTGTGTGACCCAGCGTACCGTAAACCATGCATCCTCGGGGTGACTTGACTTGACCTGACTTGACTCGGGGTGTATCTGCCCGTGTGTGACCAGGTAAGTAAGTCAGTGAGTTGTCTACGTCTAACATTTAAGCAGTACCCGGTCTGTACGTTCCCTGCCCACAAGGAATACCTAGTTTACCCGACACACTAGACCAAGACGGGTCCTGAACATAAAATTTGTAATAATTACTCGAAGATATTTTTTCACTAAGTAATTCCTCGGACTTTGTAAGGAACCTGGTAATCACGGAACATCCGTTACACTCTTTTCCTCTCAAAATTTGTCTCACCCTCTATTTTACAGACGTCCCGGGGGGTTCTGTCGTCTCTCTTGAGACGGACTACTCGAGCCTTAAAGTTCGGGGACAGTAGTTCCTCCCAAAGCTACTTGATTATCCTTTGAGACGAGTGGGAGGGAAATAAGGGGGTTTTATTAGAGGGTCGTGGAAGAGTAATGTCTCCTTAGGGCACACAGTGCCTGCCAAGAAGTAGCACAACCAAAGTCCCAGGAGGACACGTAGTGTATTCGAGACTTAGACGGGACTAAAGACAGACTCCGAATACACTAGACTGTCCAAAATAAGGTCCTCCCTAAAACGTATTTTATTCGTCCACATACTTTACCTTAAGGTGTCCCTCACTTCAACGATTCTTACGAAAGATTTACGTCCGTTTACACGACCGGGTTGTAGACCGAGTCTTACGGTACACTGACAGAAAACAAGCCCTCTGTGATTGTGTTGGACGATTACTTACCGGGAGGCAATCCTGGACCGAACAGGGAAGGTATGTGGGTACGGCCCGTCACGGTCGACCCACGGTCGGAGGGGTACGTCGGGGCGTCTTACGTCGGGGACTCGTGTGTGGACCGTCCCGTGGTGTTATTCTTCCGACCGTGTGGTTTCTGTCCACCTAGCTCCTCCCACACTCCTCCCTCGAAAGACGACAACGACCCTCTTTTTCTTAAGGTGTCGGTAGAATATTTAGACTTAATCATCACGACTGTTCGTACATAATAAATACCTAACGAAAGTGAGGAGACCGAGGGACCCGTGGAGGGAACCACTCTTGGACCCGACGGGGAAGGAACCCCCGAAAGTTTGACTGGAGGGCACACAGGAGCTCCACCTGTGAGGATGACTCTCCAGAGTGGAGGTCCCCGGAGGTAGTCCCATCCGTCGGTAACCGTCCTCCGACCAAGGACTGGAATTGATTGGGTGGGGACGCAAACACCCCTCTTTCATGGGTGTCATCAACTCTGTATGCCACAAGATGAAGAGCGTCCTTATCCTGTAAACCCAAGTACAAACATACTGACAAACAGAAGTAGGACGAGTTAGGTCGACCGCACGAACCTCCTGCGTGATAACTTTGGGTCCTAATTCACCCTTTCTCCTTCGTGTCCAGCATACCTCGGGTTCCGGGTCGTGTCCCGGTCCTGCCCTGTCCCTTCGATGAGTGTGAGTCCAGTACTCCAGATCTCCTCGTCTCCGAGGGGGCTACCCACACAGACCCTCGACTCTCGAACCTCTTTACAGAATCCCCTACGGACGGGACGGGTCCTCCAGCCCCGGTAGACTAATTGACCTGTTTCTGCCGGTCTGCACCGAGAACCAGAGACTTTTTGGTACTTCACCGTAAAATACATCAACTCTTGGAACGTAAAAGCGACCTCTTTCTACGTCCACGACTCTTTCTGTCCCTCGACGGGAGGACACAATATACGGGTCCCGAGAGTGCATCTCCGGACAAATGGTCCATCGCCTGAGACGTTCGCACGCCGCTTGTTGACGGACACAGAAAGTAACAGGCGTTGTAGGACACGAAAGCACTCGAGTGACGTGCGTAACGTACCCTGCAGAGTCTATTTGTCTCTAAACACTACAGTCAAATTTACACCACGAAATCTCACAATACACACACTTTCTATGTATAAGTGAGTGTGTCTCTCAAGAGCAGGTAGGTAATCTCCTGAAGACCTGAGCAAGTCTACTCATTGGAACGGGTCCGGATGTATCGTGAACTAGTTTGGGTCGGAAAAGAGAAATCTGACCTGTCCTGTCTAACAGGACTCTCTCTCTTGTTCGGACCGGGACTCTGGTCGTCTCGTGATCGACACACTGGAACACGTCTACACTGCGAAGGGACCCGCAGGTCAATGAGGACATCTTTACCTCCAACAGTGTGGCGAATGGTGCTTCGAACTGACCCAGTCAGACCCCCTAACCGTGGACAGAGTAGGAAGACACGCGACGCAGTCTTAACTGTAAAGGAAAAACCAGACAGCCTGTGCTGACTTCAGTGAATCGTCGTCGTCGTCGTCAGTTTCGATACCGAAAAGGTCATCAGTACATACCTACACTCTCAACCTGGTATTTCTTTCGACTCGTGGTTTCTTAACTACGAAAGCTTGACACTACAACCTCTTCTGAGAACTCTCAGGGAACTTTGACGTTCCTCTAGGTTGACCAGTTCGGAGTCCCTTTAGTCGGGACTTATAAGTGACCTTCCTGACCTCGACTTCGAGGTTATGAAACCGGTGGGGTACGTTTCTTGACTGAGTGACCTTTTATGGGACTACGACCCTTTCTAACTTCCCTCCTCCTCTTCCCCTACTGTCTCTTACTCTACCAACCAACCTACCGTAGTGGTTGAGCTACCTGTACTCAAACTCGTCCGAAACCCTCAACCACTACCTGTCCCTTGGGACCACACGACGTCAGGTACCCCAACGTCTCAACCTGTGTTGACTCGTTGACTTGACTTGACTTGAAAGATAACGTTTCGGAGGAATTACAGTCCCCAGGATCACTAGAGTCGTCCACACCCAAGGGACCCCTCCTCACCGGAACCGGAGTCTAGGACGAAATAAGTTGTTCTTAGATCGGAACTCGACTCCTACCTATACCCAGGTCAATCTAGGGACAACCTACGGACTAGTTACCACAGTGACTCGCCCACGACCCCTCCTCCGTTCCCTGTGACGGACGTTGTACATGGACGGGGACTTCGAGGTGAAGAAGCACCTTCTGGTACCTTACTCCACGTCTGTAGACCCTGGAGGAAGGTCCAGTGAACCGGGTTCAGGAGACATCGGAGAAGGAAGAAAAAGTCTTCACCTCTCGGGGCGGGAGTATGATGAGAAGATACAAATATCGGCACGATTCCCTTCGGTCCTTTGGTCCGTGTCTACCGAAAAGTTCCACCGTAAGACACCGTTCCCGTATACCAAATCTTCAAGTTCAAGTATTACTTACCACACATAACAGTCTTTCCTTACAATCGCTAGTACAGAGGTAGAGACGAGTACGCATAATTGTGACGTCCCTCGGATGTGGGGTCAGGGGAAGGACAATTTTGGTAATTCCATTGCAGGGTTTTCCTTTTGTAGAACCGCAGGTTTTACATGATTCTTAAACGTAGACGGCCCCGAGCTTAAGGTGTGACGGACGGAGGTTCAGAGAGGGACCGGTCCTCTGACCAGAACCTTATTGTCCCGACCAACCATAGACACAATCTTTCCCTGACGAGAGTTAAGAGGACAAAGGAAAAGTGTCGGTCGCTACCCCTAATGACCGCGGAGGAGTTGGGACCTCTCATACACCAGTGTCGGTTCCGTCTTCCAAAGTGGAGCAGGTGATTCTTGACGTACCAGCCGATACTGTACCCCCGGTGCGTCACGCTGAAGTGAGAGTCGTTTTGGTTGGACCGGTCCTAGTCTCTCTAGTACCTCTTCAAGCCTTTCGTCGGGCAGTCGGACGGTCGGTCCGCCAACTTCGACGCCCCCGCCTTCTCTGCTGTCGCGCCCACTGGAGGGTTGAGAACTCAGTACAGGACCTGGGGACGTTTAATTTGGCGGAACCAACATCGAGGTATCTCCTGAGTGAGGAACAACAAAAGAGACATTAAGTACTTCCCGACCCTCATACACACGTGACGTTCCGACCGGGGGTCGTCCCCTGAATCCTATCAAAGAAACAAGGGTAAATAGGTTTATTGAACCCGTTTCGTCGTCTCCTTCCGACCATCTCCACTTTATTAAGTTGTTCGGTTAGACCCTGAGACTCTCTCTCTCTCTCCCTCCTCGAAAGGAAAACTCCCAGAGACCCGACATGCCCTTTCCTTTGGCCACGAAGAGGACAAACGCACTGTCATTCTTAAGGACCACGTAAATGTTAAACGAGTCACTTTCGCCGTCGTAAGGGTCCCGAGACGACAGGGTTTACAATGGTCGACTCTACGAGTGTTCGTAAGATTCTTGGGTGAGAGAGACCGGGGTCCCGCAAGGCTCGACGATGTCTACTTAGGACGTGAGACAACTGTTATCTCTGTAATGGTTCACTCGTAGTCAGACGGAGAACTAAATCGAATCAAGGGGAAAGTTGTTTCCTAGTACGAGTATTTTCCTCTCTTTCCGACTTTATTAAGTTCTCACTTGCACCCGTCGTCCGCACGTAACCCAGCTCACGACACGTCACCCCGGGTGTCTCTTGGGGGTTTTGAAGGACGACGACGTCAGCCCCCGAGGGATTTGTCCCTGTCTTCCTCCACGGTCGGAGGGATTCCTTGGTCTCGTCAATCGGACCGAGAGACTGGACGACCCTGAACTTTTCTCGTCTTCTCCGACTGGCGGTCGGGAGGGACAAGTTATATCAGGAGGAAAGGACCTTTACTCGTGAGGATTCGACCGGACTGTAGTGGGACCGTCAATAAAAACCATACACCCTACGACCCGGTAGGTCTAATCTGAGGTAAACTACTTTTCGAGAATCTTAATAGTCCCTCGTAACCACACCCTCCCCAATAACTTAGAGGTACGTTCTCGTGCCAAGCAGAGCGAAAAATAATTACAACGACGGAGTGACTGGACCCTTCTTCTCTTTTTATTTCGTTCACCACTCTAGGAAGATCAGCACACCCAAAGAGCCCATCTGAGTGTCGGTGGGTCTGCGGTACGGGGTGGAGGAGAGAGACGTCAACCAGTGAGACCTCTTCCGTGGACAAGATCTCCCCGTCGAACATGGGTCTAGTTCCAGGCATCTCCACGCCGGTCGAGACACAGGGGACGGAGGACGGCGTCCCACCCCTACCCCCGCGGACACGACCCCACTTCAGTAGGACTGTGAACCCTGGGTGATCATTGAGGACCTCTACGGTCCCTCACGGAAGGGTCTTTTCTCAGAGTACCGTAAAAGACTCTTAGATGTGTTCTCTAGCCGTCGGAATATTTCCTAATCTAGCATTTATAAAATCCAAAACGTCCGGTATTTCAGAGACAGTGTTCATGAGTCGAGACGATAAGATCGTGTTTTCGTCTGTATGGGGTATGTATTTAGTTCGCCCGTACCGGCACAAGGTCATTTTGAAGTAATTTTGTACACCGTCTCTGAAGGGACCTCCAGGACATTCCAATCCTACGATACGAAAGTGACGCCACCTGGTCCAAGTTAGGGACCACCCTCTTGATTCTAGGATGTTCCTCCGGTTTTGATTTTTGTACAACGTCGACCCAAACTGGTGTCAGACCCCGTGACAATCGACTGGGGACGACAAATGTTCTTGGAAGACACCACTACCTCTACAGACTAAGACACCATGGGTTGTATCGTCGGTCATCGGTGTGTACCGGAAACTCGTGAACTTTACACTGAGCATGTTGAACCCCTTTCGTAAAGATCAATGTACTAAACTTACTTAAATTGAAAGATATCAGTATATCGATAAGTGGTGTATCGAGAGGTACCTCGGACAACATCCTTTTGGGAACGTCGCAATCAACACTGTCCACTGTGATCTTTTGGGAACTTTACTAGTTGGTCGGGACGTCAAGTCTTCCTAGTCGTAAGGTTCCCGTAGCCGTCTGCCACCTAGCTGTCTAGGGACGACGTAGGACGACCCTTCGAACCAGGGACGTGAACCGTGGCTCTACTGAGAGTAACGGTCGCAGATAGAGAGATTGGGCACCCCGATACCAAGTGTTAGACGGTGCAAGTCGTTAAGAGTCGGGGGACGTTCGCATAGAAGTCTGAATCGGGTCGGTGTCCACAGCCCAAACGTCCGATCTCGACACCGAAGGTCCGGACCGTGACGGGAAACCACCCACTAGAGCCCGCCCCGTCGGAGAGACAAGAGAGGAGACGAGGACACCTCATTCGGGCACCCGAACACCTGACACTTCCGGACACCCCGACACTACAGGGGACTAGAGACCCCCTCTCCACTATAAGGTCTAGGACTGTGAGACCAGGTAATCTCGACGAAGAGATGAGTCGACGAAACCACCCGAGGGGCAACCGAGACATTATTAAGTCACCGAAAAGGAACGACTCGGTTCGGGTCTGGTATAAGGAAGTGGATCAAGGACCCCGAAGAGAGGACGAAAGGTCGGTCTTAATGGGGAGGGTCTAGAACGACTCTCCACCGGAACCCGGAGACGTAGGGACAGAGAGGGGTGTCGACCTTTGGAAGGACGAGGAGAGTTTCGGAAAAAAGTTTACGGTGGAGGATGTCCTTCGGAAGGAACGAGAGTGTTGTACCTGTACAACCCTGTCTACCTGACCCGGGAGTCCCGGAGATCGACAGGTGGGGAAAGGTGATCCTCAGCAGAGTACCGACCAAGAGGACCGGTAACAGGGTCTTAGAGGGGTTCCCGTTCTTACTACAGCAGTGGGACCCAGAGACGGGGTGAACCGACCGAGTCGAAGGAGGAGTGTCGTGTACGAGTCATTTATGCACACCTTGACTTGGTCGGAACACGTGCACGACGAAGAACCAACATACCAAAACCGGTGTGTCGTGTCGCACGTCCTAGAATCAAGGGGGAGTTCCCTAGCTTGGACACAATGGACGGTACCTCCGTGCCTCAGACTTGGTGACCTGGTGGTCCCTTCAGACACACGACGAAACATTCTAGGGAATTTTCAATTCTTCTACACTAAAGTCTTTGACTTTTCAACATGGTACCTAAATAAGTCATACAATAATGGAGAAGTTTTCAGAAGTGAAAATATCCATTCAAATTCTGAACTGACTTATCTTTGTACAAATTTTCTAAACATTTTCCCAAAACGAAAGGTAGACCTACAGAAAGAAATCTCATTTTAGTTGTGTTTTGTAGACGAAGACCGTCTTTTAGGAGACAAATAGGAATGAGAGGGTGAGTCCCGGGTCCACCGGTGACGTCGGGACGAGAAAAATTACAGTGGACACAAAAACCAATTTCCCGTAAATTCCTCGACGAGTCTAGTCCTACGAAGTCCCTAGCGTAGAGTCAAAGTTACTGAAATCGTTCTTCGGGACTCTAAATAGATCAGAAACACATTGTTTCTATAATTCTCGTTGGAAAAAAAGTCACAAAAAAATGACTTCATATCAACTAAATGTTACGATACAAGTAAAGACGACACGTCATTTCACTAAGTCAATATGTATGTATGTACGACGACGACGACGGTTCAGTGAAGTCAGCACAGGCTGAGACACGCCGGGGTATCTACCGTCGGGTGGTCCGAGGGTGCAGGGACCCTCAGAGGTCCGTTCTTGTGACCTCACCCAACGGTAAAGGAAGAGGTTACGTACTTTTACTTTTCACTTTCACTTCAGTGAGTCAGTACAGCCTGAGAAGCGCTGGGGTACCTGACGTCGGATGTCCGAGGAGACAGGTACCTTAAAAGGTCCGTTCTCTGGACCTCACCCCACGGTAGCGGAAGAGGGTATGTATGTATATATATATACCTGAAGGGACAACCGAGTCGACCATTTCTTAGGTGGACGTTACGTCCTCTGGACCCAACAGCACTTCTAGGGGACCTCTTCCTTTTCCGATAGGTGAGGTCATAAGACCGGACCTCTTGACGTACCGGACACATATTAGGTACATATCAACTAAATGTTCCGATACAATTGAAGACGACACGTCATTTCACTAAGTCAACACATATATATATAAGAAAATTTTATAAGAAAAGGTAATACCAAATAGTATCCTATTACTTATATTAAGAGACACGAGATGTCATCCTAGAACACTAGATAGGTAAGATACATATGTCCGAATGTAGACGATTAAGGTTTACTTGTTGAAATTTCGTGACCTGTAAAACAATTACAGGTTCAGTACTACATCGTATTTCCTACAAAATAATTATAAATGCACGATAAACCCACCGACCCGGTCTTTTCATCGTGTCTAAGAGTCCAAGTCTTAACCAGGACCTCCAGTGGTGGGTCGGACCTCTTCGAGTGTAAGGGTGGGGTGAAACACAACTGTAGGGGTACCGGTAACCCCCTCAGTGTCACCGACCCCAGCGACGGTGGGCGTTTCGGCGTGGAACTTCCTGATTTGTCTTTCGACCAATCTCTGTTCGAGGGGCGTCGGTCTAAGACGTCGACTCGAGACCCATGGTCCTTGTCAGAGAGGACTCCGATAGCCTCAAGAAGGAAGACAGGCAGATAGGGGACGGTGTGTCTATGTCGAGGTTCAAGGATCGGTTCTGTGTTCCACAGGTCTTTTTTAATCTTTTTTTAGTCTCGTTACCTTGGGAACCCTATCTCAGAGGTCACGGACGACCAGACATGCCTCCTCTTACTGTCCAGAAATCTCGGCTCCCCGTGGAGTTCTACTTACTCCAAAGGTCCCCACCTCTGGTGTACAGGGGAACGTCCGGTTAAGACTACGTAGTCATTCATCGACGAACCTCGGGACACAACTCTTTCTAAGACTTCGTCTCGGGACGGAGTCATCCTTCGTTACACTGTTAACTAATCGATACAGACGAGACCCACACCCTTCCCCACTGTCGCGACTACCGGGTGTAAAGGTAGGAATTTATCAGGGTAGGGGGACCCGAATCTTCACCTTTTTGGCTCCAGGCCCCTCTCCGCGTTTCATAGGTTTCGACACACAGTCAAGTGTCGTCTCCGGTGTGAGAGTCTCGTTACGAGAAAGGTGACGGGAAGACCTTGTGGTATTAATCCAGGGCCTCGTCGGAACGTGAGACACGGAGAGCCGGAAAGGATCCTCGTTTCTTTCTCTACCTCAGCCCCACTCGAACCCTTTAGTCTCCTCCCTTCTACCCTTGGGAACAGACTAGTCGAACAGGCCCCTTTGACAGCCACTCCTCGGTTACTTGCACGTCATGTCGGGATTTCTTCGGCGACCCGGACTGAGACCCACGAAGAGCGGTAGTCTCACGAGACGGGTGAAGTCTGCCGGACTGTCGACCTTCGACGGGAGTGAGGGCCGGGGTAAAACTAAGAGTCAATCACTACGAGTGACCCCCACGTCGAGACACAGGAAACGTCGAAGTAGGAGAGGGGTTCCACTCGTAGTGGGACCGCGAGGAACAACGGAGAAGAGAGTACTCTCGTCCGGACTACCTCTTCCCGGCGTCCGAGGCGAGTGCGAGGAACGTCGGACACAATCACCTGAGACGCAGACCAGGCAAAGAGTCGAAGACGCCCTCCTGGAGAAAGACCTCCGGGGAAGTTCGGAGAGAGTGAGTGGAGACTGAGTAAAATCTCGTTTTACAAATTTTCGTAGAAAGAACTTCGGTTAGTCCCAACAGCAGGGTCGAGACGGAGAATCTGATACTCTCAAGAAGGAAGACAGGCAGACAGGATACGGTGTGTCTATGTCGAGGTTCGAGGATCGGTTGGAACCCATTTACTATATCGGAGACACTGAGTCAGAAGAGTAGACATCTCAGATATATTATTATCCTGGAGGGAGTGTACAGACACCACTCCCAGGTAGAACCCCCCGTAAATCCGACCGTGAACCGTGTGACGTCCGTGATTCTCCGTCACATTTAGTACGATTTAACGAAACCAGCACAGGTGGAGAAACGTTGGGGTACCTAACATCGGGTGGTCCGAGGAGATAGATACCCTAAGAGGTCCGTTCTTATAACCTTACCCAACGGTAAAGGAAGAGGTCCTCTTGCAGGGCTGGGTCCCAAGTTTTGGTGCAGAGAATAATCAAGAAATGGCGATTACGGCGAATTCTCCGTCTCTTCTTCGATTCATAAAAAAATAAGTCCATGATACAGGGGCCGTGGTACGTATACTGAAAATTAGGAGCATTTCACAATCAACGAGTTAGTACAGACTGAGAAACACTGGGGTACCTGATATCGGGTGGTCCGAGAAGACAGGTTCCCCTAAAAGGTCCGTTCTTATGACCTCACCCAACGGTCAAGGAAGAGGAATTAGGAGTATCGACGTGGATCTCTATTCGGAGTAAGGATAAGAGTTTACTCTTTTGTCCGACTCCGGGCCTTCTTTAGTCATATCTAGTAGATGAAATTAAAGACGAAAACAAAAGATTCAATTAGTGATGATACCTTCGTTGGTAGAACTAGATGAGGAACTAGACGAGACCCTTGGACACAATCGCCTCGTCTGCCCTCTCGATCGACTCGACTCCTCTGTCTGCGAGGGCCTCGGTGTCTTCGTGTAGACCGGCACCTCTTAGGAATGACGTACCGTAGTCGAAAATTCCTTAAAAGTGGCTCTCAACCTCAAAGGACAGACTCAGACGGAGCGGCAAGAGAGGTCTGTACACGAGATTGACAGTCCGAAGGGTCTGCCCCTGCGTCGTTGCCGGTGACAGGAAGCCCACAACAGGAGCAGTTCGAGACCCTTCGGGTCTCTGAGGTCCTGTAGTCCAAGACCAAGACACGGAAGTCGTCCAAGGTAGTCTCACGTGACGTGTCCCGGTCCCCCTAAGAAGTCCCGTTCTTCTTTCCCCCCTGGAAACTTGGAGTACCTCTTTCAAGGTGACCGTGGGGGTCCGGACGTCTCCTTCCTTTCTCAGGAGGGTACTTAGTACCGGGGAGAACCCTCCCCCCGTTACTTTATCTCTCCCTTCCCTACCCCGAAACTCCCTACCCGAATTCACATTGGGAACGAAACCGGTAGACTCACCGTGAATTTTTCGGAGAAATAGACTCTAGAGGGTGGAGAAGTTGTCCAAATCAGTAGGGACGACGAATGTCTATGACACCGCTCAGTTAGTTACAATTACATAAACTTTACAAACCTTCAAAGTCGTAGGTTTTCTAGATCGTTGTTTTTTCCGGATAAAAATCTCTTTTCACGTCGGCGAAATCCTTTGTCAGACCGTCTTAAGAATTTTACGAGTTGCACCTCAATGGTATGCTAGGTCGTTAAGATGAGCATCTATTTATGAGTTCTCTTTACTTTTGAACAGTTGTACTTTGAACACACCCTTGCAAGTCTCGTCGTATTAAGTATCATCGATCTTTCACCTCTGTTCGGTTTACAGGTAGTTGCCGATTCACCTATTTACTTTACACTGGATCATAATGTTACCTTGTAACAAGTCAGTATTTTCCCGTACTTTATGACTAGGCACGACTTGCGTCTACTTGAACCTTTCGTAATACGGTTCACTTTTGTGTAATCAGTGCTTTCTGGTGTACAACATGCTAAGGTGAATGTACTTGACAGACCTTATCCGTTTAGGTATTTCTGTTTCACCTAATCACCAACGGATCTCGACGTCCCTAGTCCTCCAACCCACCTCCATTACCGACTCCCCATACCTCAAAGAAATCTCCCAATACTTGTACAAGATTCCAACTAGCACCATTGCTGACGTGTATAGACTTTTCAGTAAATTACCATGTGAAATTACTTAACAGACTATATCTAATATAAGTTATTCCGACAAATTTTTTTTTTCCAGTAGGGTCTTATTTATTCTTAGTAAAAGAGTATATTGTAAGGTCTGTTCTGGAACCAACGTATTCATTAAAAAAGTTAATATAGGATCCTTCTTTCTCTCTGAGAACTCTGAGGGAACCTGACGTTCCTCTAGGTTGGTCAGGTAAGACTTCCTCTAGTCGGGACCCTAAAGAAACCTTCCTTACTACGATTTCGACTTTGAAGTCATGAAACCGGTAGAGTACGTTTCTCAACTGAGTAACCTTTTCTGAGACTACGAACCTCCCTAACCCCCTTCCTCCTCTTCCCCTGCTGTCTCCTACTCTACCGACCTACCGTAGTGACTGAGCTACCTGCACTCAGACTCACTTGAGGCCCTCAATCACTACCTGTATCTCCGGACCGTACGACGCTAAGTACCCCAGCGTTTCTCAACCTGTGCTGACTCTTTGACTTGACTTGACTTGACTTGACTTCTTTCTCTGACCCAAGGATGTTTTGGGTACGTTTGTTGATATCTCGGTAAGTTTTATCCCTCTGAGTCATTCATAGACTTAAGTCGAAATTTTTTATTTTGTTTATTTTAAGTGAAACATTCAAATAAGAAGTAATCGAAGAGGTATAAGACCTTATTTGAATGTGAGGTGATCTCTTGTCGAATGAAATCCCGTTTCGATGAAAAAAGGAACTTTTTATTCTCGTACATTATCGACATAAAGGGATAGTGACAACGAAGACCATAACAGAATTAACTAATACAGGTTATATTGAAAATTGGTTTCATTCGTTGAAAAAAAATAGGTCGTTTGACACCCCACCAATTAACTCTTGAAACAGTGAGTAGTCGTAAAATCGTTGATCGTCTCAAGTATATAGTTATATTGTTGAAAGACATCGGTGCATGGAGGGAATTTTCTTAGAGATTTTCATCGTTTTTACAAGTACAAGTAATTATATCGGGTTACTTATATTTTTATTCTTCGTCTCAAGATAGTTACGTTTTGACACGAATCATTAGTAAAGTCGTAAGTAGAACGAATCTTTACTAGATCCGTCGGTTACTAATAGGAAGTCAATTACGTTAAACCACAGTCAGGGTCCCAAATTTAATGAATTTCTAGAACCTTTAATAGAAGTACGACTGTGTGATGTTTTGTGTTAACGACAACTTTATATCTCACACAGTCTTTTTACTAAGTTAAATCAACTTGTGTTTGAAGTGCAAAAAGTCTCGGACTTTATAATTGATCCTTATTACAATCGTAGAAACTATTCATCTTCTCTTATTCAGATTCTTTTTTGTGGGAAATCTTATTTTCAGGGGATAATATGTATCGTAATTAGTTAATCTCTTCTGTATCATCATAAATAAATCAGTTTTATTAATTTAATCAGAGTAAAAGGTTTCTAAATGGAATCAACATACCTAAGGATTTTACAAAGATTCAATCGAAATCGGTCGTATAATTTCTTAATATTCAAATTCCAGGAATAAAAGACTATTAACATACTTTATTAAATACATTCACAAATAGAGATATTTGGTTAGTCTAGGAACGAGGAAAGCAAAGTTTCTGAAACATTAAAATGAATAATTGTCGAAGACTTCTATCCTTTTGTAGGTTATGTGTTAATTTCCATTTCAAGAAAGACTCGATGTCTGTGCCTGTATTCATAGGTATCTCCCGACTGTCGAAGGTGTGATGGTAGAATCTGTGACAGGTATTGTTGAGTGTCCAAGTTTATCTTTTAACGACAACAGAAAGAACTTTTCTTTCACTTTCACTTTTATTGAGTCTGTACAGGCTGAGAAAAACTGGGATACCTAATATGTCAGGTACCTTAAGAGGTCCGGTCTATAACCTCACCCATCGGAAAGAGAAAAGGTCCCCTAGAAGAGTTGGGTCCCTAACTTGGGTGTAGAGGGTGTGACGTCCACCTAAGAAATGGTCGACTCGGTGGTGCCTTCGTCTATATGTTAAGAATTAACTAAACACAAGTTTTATACGTCTACTGTTTATTTTTTGATATCCACTCTAGAATGAAGGTCGTCGGTCGTTACTAGAAAGATCCGAACCCCGATGGAAGGTCGAAATCCCAAGTGAAACGAACATAGACGTCTCGGTCTTATCACTCCTGTAAAAGAGGGGACCCATAGGGGAGGGGTCACTCACCATCCACACTGACACATTAATGAGGTTGACGGACTGGGAACTCAACTTACATCTAAGAAAGGTCCTCAGGGTCTCCCCGACCAGTTCCAGTGAGTACTACCGCGAACCAAATATTGTGCAAACAGGTACATTTTTATATCAACGTTGGATTTTCAACTCTCAATGCAAAATAAATCGTCTTTCAAAATCCTGAATTCGGGTCCTCTGTCGCAGAGTTCATCGAGACTCTCTTAAGAAGGTTCCTCCGTTCCCTTCCTCGGTCCAATATATCTTTAGAATGTTGTTTCCCGTCCATCAGTCTTGTAGTTTTCTAATAACAATAAATTTCTTTTGGTCTATAGGGTTCAACTCCTTAAATCACGAAAAGACATATACCCTTCTACGTTCTCAGACCCGAGTGACTTTATTAAAGAAAGAGTGCGTAGAGCCGACAGACCCCGCAAAGGACACGCAGGGAGTCACGAGTGGTATCCCTCACCGACGTCGGGTTACGGACGATCTAGTGTTCATAACAAAAGGAAGGACCAAAGGAATCCAGAGTCGTTAAGTGTAAACCTCCCGACATTAGTGTTACTGACACTGTAGAAACAAATGACTATACCGTCCTTATGAGGTAAAGAGTACAGGAACGAATCTTGCGAAGTAAGAACTAAGTTCCAGAGGTGTAAGAATGGAGCAAAAGGACCTGAGTGAAGGGTCACTTAGGGAAAGTGTCTTTAGGTGTAAGGACTTCGACGAAGACCTTTTGGGTTGGGTTAACAAATAAATTATAGAGGAAGTACAAATCGTTGACTTGGGACTCATATAAGTTCCAAGAAAAAAGAAATTTCCCGTAAAAGTTACCAATTATTATACTTGTTCCTTTGCCGATGTAAAGATTTAACAGGAACTCCCGTCCTCATCGTGGTGCAACCATTCGAGACCTATTACTCTATATTTACTCTTAAGGTCCTACACGTTAATTTTCCTCCCGAACGAAAAAACAAGAAAAAAAGAAGGAGGAAGACAGTCGGACCTTGTCTCTGTACTTCCGACCGTGAGGTCGTTGGTAGAACCTAGGTCCGGAGTTTCTACCTTTGGTTCGGGACTCGTACCGTCTCGGATGTCGGACCTCTATGACTGCACGGTCGTATAGTCAGGGGTCGACAGAAGGAGACCTGTTAAGGGTGGATGGATCAAAGTCGGACGTAATAGTCACCCAAAGTCCAACATACGTTGTCTAGAGATAGGATTGACTGAGTTCCGAGTTTATGTTCAGAGAGACTACCCTTTCAATCGTAGAGGTTGGGAAGTCGTTGTGACTTGAGCCCTTGTAAAAACGTATATAAAATGATTAAATCAGACGGAGGCTTGAAGTCTTTGGTTTTCGGTTTTACGATTTACCACTGATTTTTCTTATTGACACAACGACCCCATAAAAGTCGAGGAGACAAGTCTACAAGGTAATACGTGGTTCCAGGAAACACCTGTTGGAGTAGCTTAACGGACGATAAAAATTACAAAGAGTTCGACAGCGACCCGTGGTGGGGGATTGAGCCGTCGGTAACAATTCCTGAGATCTCACATTTTAACGAAGTCAAGCGACTGGAACTACCTCGGAACCTACGATGACACCAGTACGTAAACCTACCCTTGAAAGTCGTACCACCTAGACATGGTCACTGGAACCTAGTAAAACGGTCACGTTTCTTATCTTTGTATGATAAAGTTTTGTGACGTAGTTTGGAAGAACGACTAGTTATTTATTTCTTAAAAGTTTTATGAAGAAAACCAATTGTCTTTCCTTCCGAAGGGACCACCGAGTCTGTCATTTCTTAGACGGACGTCACATCCTCTGACCCCAAACTAGGGACCCAGTCCTTCTGGGAAACCACTGGAATTACCGATGGATGAGGTCATAAAAACGGACCCTTCAAGGTACCTATCTCTTCGGGACACCCGATGTCAGGTACCCCAGTGTTTCTCAGTCTGTACCGACTCCCTGGGAAAGTCAAAGTTCCCAGTGGGATCCCACCAACGAACGAACAAGTCAATGAAATTGTCTCTAATTTATTAGACACAAGAGGATTTTGGGATCATTTCTTTACATAGAACAATATTTCTGGCCCAAAACTCAGTCACCATCTCCCCTACTCGTTGACTTATGTACTTCCGTGTCGTCAGTCTCGCATACATCTTTGACCTAGACTGAGTGTTAAACGTCGCTGGTCGGGTCCTTTGGTCGGACGAGCTTCAGTCCGAACGTCCTTCAGTCTTACGGTAGCGAATATTATTAAGTCCTTTGGTTTGTTTTTGGGGACATTTACCAGTTTGGTATTACCGGTCCTGAACTACTTAGTGTCTGTGGCAGGGGTTAAAGACAGGGACGAAGAGTCGACCTTGATTGGTCTCTGTCAGGTCACACGAGGGACACACAAGTCAAGGATTCAGCACAGCTGTGAAACGCTAGGGTACCCGACATCGGGTGGTCCCAGGAGACAGGTACCCCTAAAGGGTCCTTTAACCACCGGTCGTCAACCACCGGTAAAGGAGGAGGTCCTCTACCAGGGGTGGGTCACTAGTTTGGACGCAGAGGACGTAACCGTCCTGCTAAGAAATGGTGCCTCGGTGGACCCTACGAGGGATTGGTTAGGGGACTTGACGAACGAAGAGAAGTCAAGTGGAGGTCGGAGGGATCCGGTTGTCGGAGGGTACTCCCGTGTGGACCTTAGAAGGGACAAGGTGATCTTTCGAAAGATGAGGAGACGGACGGAAACTTAGAGAGGGTTTTACGTTTTCCATCACCGACGGAGGGACGATCTCGGATGAGGTCATAAGGACGGACTTCTAGGGGTACCCGACTCTTTGGACAACCCAATGTCAAGCACCCAGTGTTTCTCAGTCTGTACTGACTCGTTGATGCGTACGTGTGTACGTTTACTCCCTTCCTCCAGTCTCCTGGAATCCCAGCTGAACCAACCAACCGGACAATCATTCCCAACGTCTCCGTCGACACGTTCCGAGGATGGGTAGGACTCGGGAAAATGATGTTTCTCCGTTGGGTTTGCGCTGACGAACCGAGCACCCTCACAAACAGGTCCTGACTTTCGGAAGTTGAGTTACCTTTGTTCAAACTCATTTGAGGTCCTCACCCACTACCTGTCCCTCCGGACCGTACGACGTCAGGTACCCCAGTGTTTCTCAGTCTGTGCTGACTCGTTGACTTGACTTGACTTTCGGAAGTCTGTTACTATACACATAAGTTTTGTACTTGGCCAGGGTGACTGTCTAGTTCTCTTCTTCTTTTCCCACCTAGAGAGGCCCCCCTCCCTTGTCAAATACGTTGTCCGGTCCATCTGTGGCCACACGACATAAACTCCTCGGTCTTTTCCTAGGTTGGACTCTCACCATATCGTTAGATGTTACTCCTCTTCGACCACCACCGTTTCTCCTCCGTCCCTCTTACCGTGGTCCGGAGTCTGCACCCTGACCCAAAACTCGTCTCGGCACCCCCACGAGGTCCGGGTGTCCCTCGAGTCGTCTCTGGTGTGTCTACCAAGGTTCTTTGTGCCTTCTCGTCCTCGTCCGAAGAACGACTCCTCATTACCTTTGTAACGTCTCTCACCGAGGAAGTCAAATGTTCACACAGTACCCGAAAACAACTAGAAGAGGAAGTTGATGGAATTTTCCTTTTTTTTTTTTTACGTACATCAGGTAGAACTGAAATCCTTGTAGAGTCTTCCTCTGTCTCTTTCTTCCGTTTTATTTACCATGACACAAATCTGTCCTGTCGTTCTTTTGGAACCCAGGAATCCTCGCAAACCGACCAAAGTATCTCTAAATCGACGACTATAACTAACCGAGGAGGTGTTTCTAATTTGTCATAAATGAATCGTTTTTGTTTTTTACGTTTGTTTGTTTGTTTAGTTTTTTTGGGAAAAATTTTTTATTTACCTCACCTTTTTGAGAAATTAAGAATTCTTTCTATGTTTAAAAAAAAAAAGAAAAGTTAATTCTTTAACGTCCTGTTCGAAATCCTAGATTAACGTTTAGATTAAAACCACTTAGAACACGGAAACATTCGTAAAGTTCGTAGTAGAAGGGTCGTGAGAGGGGGTTCTGTCGTCACTTTACCCTTCTGACCACATTAATAAAGGTAATATGACTCCTCCTTTACTTCGGACCCTTACCAGTCCTTGAACGGATTCGAGGAAAGTCAAATAACTCTTCGTCTTTAACGGTAGATACCCCAGCGTGTCAGCCTGTGCTGACTTCACTGAATCGTAGTCGTCGTCACAAATCATTTTCCTGTCTATTAATTTTCCAAACGTTCTACCCTTGTCTTTTTCCAGGTGTCACTCTATAAAACAGATTGACATAAGGAACCAAACCCTTAGACACTTTCATTTCAGATTCCGTCTTTAAACCCACGTCCCTCAAAGAATTCCCCGACGAGGGTCCTTCGTCTCCACTTCCTCGACCCATTCACTACGTCTTTCCTCTGCGGTTTCATTCCGACGACGCCAACCGTTACCACCAAGTACGGGGGTCGTAGAAACTCTTCGTGCGTCTACGGTCGACGATAGTAGACACTCTCGCTGTCCTCCGACCTCGACCACACTCGGACCACCCGAGGACCCATAGTTTCTTCCCGGACTCACACTCTGTGTCTCGGAACTCCCCCTGTGACGACCGTCCTTCATTCACACTTCGAGGCCACTGTCCTCTTACCTGGATTCCCGTGCCAGTGACTTACGTAGGGACCGTGTACACTCTTCACCCTGGTCCTTGGACTGAATAGGTGCATTCCTGGCTCCCCCTCTACGAGACTTGACTCGTGGAGGTATGGGACGTAATCACTTCTGGGGTCACTAGAGACGGGAGAGCAAACAGACTATACGACGACCAATGTTCCTTAGGATCTGACACAACAGATACTTAGTCTTCCTATCTTGTATAACAAGAAAGTAGGTGCACAAGTCCTACCTTCTACGTATCATTAGGTTGCCTCCCATCGTTCACTTGGCCTCGACCCGACTTGTAAAGATCAGTAGCTGAGTAAATGAGTTGTCTACCTGACTTCGGATGACAAGTGGTTTGTGACACGACTCGGGGTCCCCATGTCGTCCCTTCCTTTACAATGGTTTAGTCCAGACCGACGAGCGGTGAGCTTTTAGTCTCTCTACACCCATCTTTCCTTTCAACGAAAATTAGGTTTACAGCCGTTAGACCCCTCTGCCACCTGAATCACAGGGAGTTTTTGGTGGAGGCTTCTACGACGAGTCAGCACTAGTAAAAGTTTTCCTTTGTCCTCAGTGGAGTCAATTAGTACCGCTACCCTCAGCCTCAGTAGTGGTAGAGGGTGACACACGTCCGAACACACGTCCGAACACACGTCCGAACACACGTCCGAACACATGTCCGAACACACGTCCGAACACATGTCCGAACACACGTCCGAACACATGTCCGAACACACGTCCGAACACACGTCCGAACACACGTCCGAACACATGTCCGAACACACGTCCGAACACACGTCCGAACACATGTCCGAACACATGTCCGAACACACGTCCGAACACATGTCCGAACACACGTCCGAACACATGTCCGAACACACGTCCGAACACACGTCCGAACAACCGAAGAACAAAACGACGATAAAGCAAGTGCCAAATAAGAGCTCTAATGACTTCCCCTTTGACCCTTTCTCTAGACCAGTAGACAATTGATGAACCAGAAGTAAAGATGAAGAAACTAGATACCTCTTTCGGTTGTCTAATCCGTTCCTTGACACACTAGTTTTCTAAACTTTCCACCCGAACCCGGTCTCTACTCATCTTATACCCCCCATGGGCCAAATTTCAATCCCTGTCCCGTTTCACGGGGGGGGGGGGTTATCTCTCGTGAAGAGACGGTTTTCGACGAAAGATAGAAGTACCTTTACCAAGAAAGGTTCACAAGAAGACCCAAAGGACCACTCACACGAGACCAAACTTCTGATAGGAACTTGAGTGTCCATATCCTTCAGTCCATGCCATTAAGGAACAGTTTACCTGACTCCACGAGTCGATGACACGTCCAATTTCAGTAGGTCCTTCCTGTTTCTCCAGACGTCCTACATTTGTAGAAGTAGGTTTCTTCACTTAAAGATCTCCGTCTATCCTCCGGTCGTTTAGAGTTCGGAAGGATTATCTATTTCCCAATCAAGAACAGACAAGTACATAGAAATGTAGGGTATTTAGTCCATGACAAATATAGGATTATAGGAACACTTCAGGTTTCTCAGTCTGTGCTGACTCATGTGTAGTGGTTGGATGAGTCCTTTCTAGGGGACCTCCTCCTTTACCGTTGCGTTAGGTGATAAGAACGGACTTTTAAAGGTACCTCTCTCTTCGGACAGCCCGATGTCAGGTTTCCCAGTCTGTGTTGACTCGTGCGTAGTGTGGGAATACTTTTTTTTTACATGGAAGACGCCCTTCCTTCATAGACATGAGACGTTTCTGTAATACACAAAAGGACCCCTACGCAGTTAGATGACTTTTTAATTATGATAGTCGAATGTGTAAATTCAATGACTGATAGTTAGTAGGGTGAGTCGTATTTACGGTCTCCGACTAAATGTAAGAACAAGGACTGTACTCGAGACCTACATTGTAAATAGTCCGTTATCTTTTTATTGACATCCACTCTCTTTACCCTCCAATAAGATCCCCAAAGGAAATCACCCGTGGTGAACTGTTAAAGGTCGGAAGTGTGGTGTTCCTCAACGGGAGGATTTGGGTTTCAGGGACCTCTCGATCCACAATCACACTTTGGTCCAGTCTCTCAGTAAAGATGTTTAAGAGTACGTAAGGAACTTTCCACTTAGTAACGGGTAAAATCGCCCAAGGGTCTGGTCCGTCGCCAAACACTCTCCTCCGTAGTAGAACGAGAATAAGTTCGACTCTGTGTCCGTGTCTCAGTTGTTTTCTGTCACGGTTGGATCCTTACGTGGGACGTACGAGTCGGGGACCCCTGTTGGTCGTGGTGAATCGGTGGACGTCTTTACGTCGGTAGGGTAGAAGACTAACCTCCGATGGGGTGTCCCAGTAGCCCCGAAGGAATGGACTTCTGAAAATCTTCTGACTAAACTTAATCCTGAAGGGACTTCCAGGTCCTCAATTCGGAAGTGGAAGGTTCCGTCCCCCATACCCAAGCTAGGGACCAGTCCTTCGACCCTAGGGTGGACGTAGTACCGGTTTTATTGTTTTGTCTTTGTCACAACATTGTTTAAGTTGTTTCTGAAAAAATTTTGCAGGTGTGATTTTTCTTTTTTTTTTAAAAAAAAGTTTTCCTAAAGGGTTACAGGTAGAAGATCAACCTTGGGAAAAGGTCCTCCTTACCATAGACTCGGTCGGGGTCTGGGAAAGGGTTTCCCGACCCCAATTAACTGGGGTGCGTCCGGATGGAAGAGTTCGGGTTCACACACCGGTGTGATCGGGTACGTCCCCCCTCATCCCACCTCCTCTGTTCGGATCTCCCTCCGACCCCTCTGGGAGTTATCTGTTTCTCTAAGTCCCCCTCCCTCCCGGAACGACCTTATCGACGGTGAGAAGAGGACGGTCGCGGTTCCGACGCCAGTGAGACGTATCCTAAGTGCACGGAATTGACCGACCGAAGGGTCCCCACCGTAAAGTACTCTCCTCCACGGTAGAGCGAAAGCGAGTCTGATTCTACGTCCTGTCCCATCGTCGGTTTATACGGTCCGATCCTTACCCTGTGTGCGTCGCACGTACGGGTCAGGCCTTAGTGGTTGGTGATGTGATTCACTTCTCTCTGTTTTCTCGGAGCACTACTCCCACTTTCTCCTCTCACCTTTTCTTCCGTATTTTGAGTCGTAAATTTTGTGATTCTAGTACCGTAGGCCAGGGTAGTGGAGTACCGTTTATCTACCCGTGTTTCATCTTCGTCACCGTCCAAAATAAAAGAACCCGAGGTTTTAGTGACGTCTGTCACTGACGTCGGAACTTTAATCTTCCACGAACGAGGAACCTTCTTCTCGATACTGTTTGAATCGTATAATTTTTTGTCTGTGTTGAAACGGTTGTTACCAGGGATATAAGTTTCGATACCAAAAAGGTGATTAGTACATATCTACACTCTAACGCGGTGTTTCTTCCGACTCTCAACTTCTTAACTACGAAAACTTGACACCACGACTTCTTCTGAGAACTCTCAGGGAACCTGTGGTTCCTCTAGTTTGGTCAGTTAGGATTTCCTTCAGTTGGGACTTATGAGTAACCTTCCTAACTACGACTTCGAGGTTATGAAACCGGTGGACTAAACTCCTGGACCTAGTGACCTTTTCTAGAACTACGACCCTTTCTAACTTCCGTCCTCCTCTCCCCTTGTTGTCTCCTACTCTACCAACCTACTGTAGTGACTGAGTTACCTGCACTCAAACTCGTTCGAGACCCTCTACCACTACCTGTCCCTCCGGACCGCACGACGTCAGATGCCCCAGCATTTGTCAGCCTGTGCTAACTCACTGACTTTTTGTGGTGGTGGTTCTCCACCGGGTCTCGATGGTCGAGCCGATCTAAAAATTCTTTTCCGACTTTAACTCTAAAAATGTTCTGAATGTATAACCAGTGATCAAATTTATTTTTATCACCGACCCCAAACACCCCTACTCAAATACTGAAGACTAAACTGAGTCGAGACAATTTAAAAAGAAAGAAAAGGAAAGGAGGAGGGGTGGGGTTAGGGTTTCTTGATCGTGTATGTTGGATCCGGAGATTCTAGGATAGTCATTGAGACCTTTTGTTCTCCGTAGAAACAAACTTGAATTCTCAGACTAAGTTAGAAAAGTTTCGTAAATTGAGTTAATATCGAATTCGGTCAGGGGTTTTGTAACAGTCACCCTTTATACTAGAGATTCTATAAATATAGTATAAATTCTAGAGATTCTCCTCAACTCCAATGGTTCTAGTGAAAATTCCACTAAACATAATTGGAAAACCCCTTTGTTCATTGTAACAGAAGTTCGTTAAATTTATTTCCGTGAAAACAGAAGATTTCAACGAACATTGGGGATGACAGATGGTTAGACGATTTCCTTTCCGATATGAGATATAAAGATATATGTATATATATATATATATTTCTTTATATACACACGTATATATATATATAGAAAAGACAGGATCTTTTCGAGTTATTCTGTGAAAACGACGAATCAGTGAAGTCAACACTGAGGTACCTGGCGTCGGACGGTCCAATGCCAAGATCCTAAGAGATCCGTTCTTATGACCTGACCCAACGGTACGGGAGGAGGTCCCCTAGAACGGGATGGTCCCTATCTTGGGTCCAGAGGACGTAACGTCCGTCTAAGAAATGGCGACTTGGTCGTCCCTTCGGGACTATTCTACGATGTACAACGAAAACGTACTAAGAAGAGAGGACCGTTCGTAGTCAAGTCAAGTCAAGTCAACGAGTCAACATAGACTGAGAAACGCTGGGGTACTTAGTGTCGTGCGGTCCGGAGGGACAGGTGGTGGTTGAGGGCCTCAAGTGAGTCTGAGTGCAGGTAGCTCAGTCACTACGGTAGGTCGGTAGAGTAGGAGCCAGCAGGGGAAGAGGAGGACGGGGGTTAGGGAGGTTCGTAGTCTCAGAAAAGGTTACTCAGTTGAGAAGTGTACTCCACCGGCTTCATGACCTCAAAGTCGAAATCGTAGTAAGGAAGGTTTCTTTAGGGTCCCAACTAGAGGAAGTCTTACCTGACCAACCTGTCCTTCCTTTTCACCAGGAGACCCCAGTCCTCTAATCCACTCCCCGGAGAGGGTCTCAGCCCCAAGGACCGTGGTTTTTACTGACTCTCTTTTCCTGTCTCTCTCCTTACCGAGGGTTTTACCCGACTGTTTCCTTTCCCTGAACCCTATAACCCACAGCTCCACTCCACGTCTACCCCCTTCCCTTCATCGTAATCAATACCCCTACCTCTTCTCCTTTCTTGAGTCGACCGTCACCAGACTCACATTCACCCCCAGGTCACCTCCTTCTCCTAAACTAAACAAGGAACTGAAACGAAGAGTTCCCATAGAGGTAAACTTCGCCCATGTACCCCAGTAGGGGTACTCTCTGCAATCCCGAGAAAGTTAACGTACACTATCTGCTCGTTACCTTTGCCCGAATTCTACGTTTCCTTACGGAATTGATTACGTTGACTTTGAGTTCCTCACTCACCCTGTAGTCCATATCGACCTAGACCCACGCCCAGTACCTCTTGGATAGAAGTACTGAACAGAGACTAAAAGAAACTTCAACGAAGTACCACCCTCCCAAGAGTTGCACAAAATAGTCTCTACTCGGAATCATCACGATCTGGAAGTAAACTGGTTTAATTGTGGTTCTCTCCTCTCTAGGAAAGGGATCATTGAGGTTCTCTCGTAAGCCTAACTGGTGCTAAAAAGTTTAAACTGGGCACAGTTCCTTTTTGTGTGACAAAAGGAGATGGAAGGATGCTGTATGAAGACTGTGGAAAGACGGTAGTTTTGAATCCGACACCCAAACGAAAAAATTACTCCTGAAAACGTAATTGACATGAAACTTTACAGTTCTACCGAGATTGACACCTAGTCCCATGTCCTCCCGGACTTCTTTCTGCAGTAAACTCTCAGAACCCTTCCTATTTTCGTGTCAGGACTCACCGTACCAACCAGTAGGACAGAAGAGGTGAGAGGACGACTAAAGAGTAGAGGACTGGGACTTGGACTGGTTCCCATTTAAGTCAAAATCTTCGATCCCTGTACTGAAACGTAGTAGAGGTACCTCTGTAGAACTTTTTGACACAACTTTTTAAGGACCTCAGTCTATGGGATCTCGTCCCTCCAGACAGAAATGGACACGAAATCTTGGTCGACTAGGTGTCCGCTCGAGCTCCGATTCCACCAAACCCTACTAGTTGTCCGTCATACCCACGGTACAATCAAAAGTCGGTTTTCGATATCAGGTCCTTCTGGTCTCTTCTATGACCGACCCGGTCTCAAGGGACCCCGTTTACCTGTATTAACCCCAGGGGTTCGTCCTATCAGATAACGACTCGTAGGGGGTTTCTGTGGGTGAGGAACATACGGGACCCGACGTGGATTTACGGACGTCCTCTCGGTCGGGTATCGATCTCGAGGAGTAGTGTGTGAGGGGACAGGGTTAGGTCGTCAAGTCCACGTCCGTCGGGTTAGTCCCTTGATCCCTGAGAAGTCACACGGGGGTTCAAGAACGAAGGGAGAAGGATGTCTTTAAAGAGATGATTGTCAGTTGTGGTTACGGTAGAACCTACAAGATCGAGTCATTCCTCGAAGAACTACTTCCACTTTCTCTGAAATAAAAGAACCCGAGATTTTAGTCACCCCTACCACTGACGTCTATACTTTAATTTTCTACGAACGAGGAACCTTCTTTTCGATACTGGTTGGATCTGTCGTGGCTTCTTAACTACGAAAGCTTTACACCACGACCTCTTCTGAGAACTCTCAGGGAACCTGACGTTCCTCTACTTTGGTCAGTTAGAATTTCCTTTAGTTAGGACCTATAAGTAAACTTCTTGACTACGACTTTAACTTCGAGGTTATGAAGCCGGTGGACTGCACTTCTCGACTGAGTAACCTTTTCTGGGACTACGACCCTTTCTAATTTCCGTCCACCTCTTCCCCTACTGTCTCCCACTCTACCAACCTACCGTAGTGGCTGAGCTGCCTGCACTCAAACTCGTTTGAGACCCTCCGCCATTACCTGTCCCTTCGGACCGCACGACGTCAAGTACCCCAGTGTTTCTCAACCTGTTCTGACTTGCTGACTTGTGGACCGTGGAGTGAAAAGTGGGAACAGGGTCGGGACCCACCATTTGTTCTCGGGAGTCCACTCATGTCGGGTCTGTAGTACACCTTGTCTCCATGGAGGGACTACTAGGGTTATCTCGGTGTTTTAGAACTCTCTATTATTATACCAACAACGAAATTCGGTGATTCAAAACCCCACCGAACAATATATCGTTATTCGTTGGGTCTGTCCACAAACTGTCAAGGTTTGGATATAGGAGTGTCCTAACTGAGTCCGGTTCACAGGTAGGTACTTGACCATACTAGCACCGGTTCCTTCTACGACTGGTCGGTCTAGACCCAGTGTGTAGGTCGGGACCTTGACCTTCCGTCAGTCGAGACGGACAGTTGGGTCTGTCTCTCGTCCCTTCACGGAAAAGGTTCCTTCTGGTTTCACACCAATAGTCTTCTTCCCGTCACCTAGTCCCTTCTCGTCTAGGTTCGTTGTCAGTCGATGTCGACCTACAGGCCCCTGGGGTCGTCTCCGTCCGTTGGCGACCTGACCCTTAGGACTCCCGCAAATACATTGGTATCGCCGCAGATGGGAACACACCTAATGTCCTCTATTAAAATCCATTTGGTAATGTAGGTCACGGGTTGTGTACCATTTACGCGTAGATACCTACCGATAATGATAAAATAAAGACAATCACGATAACTCGGACCTTCCGACGTCAGGTACCCTAACGACTCCCAGCCTGTGCTGACTCGCTGAAGTGAAAGTGAAAAGTGAAAGTACGTAACCTCTTCCTTTACCGTTGGGTGAGGTCACAAGAACGGACCTCTTAGGGTCCCTACCCCCTCGGACCACCCGACGGCAGATACCCCAACGTGTCTCAGTCTGTGCTGACTTCACTGAATCGTCGTCGTCGTCACGATAACTTGTCATAGATATAGTATACTTAACTATAAGAACAGAGACTTCTGTGGTCGGACTTAAACCAGGATCGCGTCTGATATAAGTGTGTCTTCACGTAAACCGAGATAAACTTCCTGAGAGAGACGAGATGCGTTGGGTCATAAATCTCCGTCTCTTCACATCACGAACAGATAAACTTTCCAACAGTAGAATAATTGAGAATCGGCGTCCCAGACCTGAGACGACACCGAGGAATAAATCCTCTGTTTATTGAGTCGGACCAGATCAGGACAGACCAAAGTTCCAAAGGTACCTCTACCGCCAGGTCTGTCTCCATCGAAGCCTTCTGAGTCGTGGAAAGGTACGTTAGTCCTCTGACCGTCAGGAACAAGAACACGTAGAAGACACAACTCCCCACACACACACACACACACACACACGCGCACACACACATATGTGTTTACGAACATACAATCTCTGTACTTTAAGATATAGGTGTTCACGTGTTCACTACCGGAGAATTCTCTGTGTACGTGAGGACCTTTAGTGTTACCTTTCAGTGGTAGGCACGGCACCTACTACATCCTCTTTAGAGGTCCTGTCGACTGGTGTTTAGGAGGACAATTACCTCAGGGTGACGGCTTCCGACCGACCCGATGACCCATCGACCATAAAGAATTAGAAATTGCAGTCTCCTATCTGACGTAGTGTCAAAGTCAATGTACCTACACTTGTCGAACCTGTTCGTGAACCAGAAGGTCTCCGTTTCCATCCGCGACACTGAAACCAGAGGACCTCGGACCTACGTACACCAAACCCTCGTCTCTACTCTCAGACACACAGAGACCCTGTGGGTGTGGTAGAGTCTCAGACACGGAGGAAGAAGTGACGTGAGAGAAATGACTCGTAGATAAACGAAAGACCGGTGACTCGGTGTTCGACAAGTCATTTACGTTGAAAAAGGGAGGTGGTCGAGTGTCAGATATGGCCCTCCGACTGTCGTTTGGTCCTTAGTCTCGTTTGTTCGACGTTTGTCAATGTCTCGGTCTTTTATCTCGACGGAGGGACGGGCTCCGGACCTTTCAGACCACGTAAAACTTCTCTGGGCAGTTTGAGGGGTAAAACGAAGCTTATACATCCCTCGCCCCGTACGCTGAAAAGTATCTGGGATGGCGAGGAGTCTCAACGACCGGCGTGTCAGGGAGTAGGACCGGACCGGAGATAGAAGGGGCGTGGACTTCGGGTGGTGTTAGGGTGAAGAAAGGGGTTGGATCTAACCCCGACAGAGGACTATGCACACCGGGATTTTTAGACGATTACATCCTCCCCTGAACGCTAGACCAAGGACTCACTCCACCTGAACAGTCGACCTCTTTACCCTTCTCGAGACATTTCTCTCCTTTCCCTTATACGTCTCCTGTCCCCGACCCACTCTACCGTACCGGTCCTAGTCAGGGTCCTCCGAGCCGTGCCCACCGGGGTCCCCTCCACCCTGTACCGAATCTTGACCTAACACCTCGGACATCAGTCGGTGTATTGTTCGTAAGTGGGTCATAGACGGTTCTGTCGCCTACACTTGCTAGAAACTAAAATTTTCTGGGGTGGTTATAGGTACGTAACGATGACCTAGTGTGTGAGTAGTAACTCTAACCCCCGACATCCCCCGTCCTGAGTCTAGAATCTGGGGAAGGGAAGACCTTAAGACGAGTAGAGTATGGTAATTACTGAGGTTTTAACCACAGATACAACTCTGACGAGGGGACTTGAGTCTGGCAGGTGACTCGTACCCCTGTAAGGGTGAATCCTCAATGGACCCGTAGAGTCTGAGTTGGTCGACTCGGGACTGGAACGGAGTGGGGGGCGGAGAGGGTGTCGAAAGGGATGTTGTCCAGTCACGTCTCGGGCAGGAAGACCAACGAGACCGATTTTCAGGACCTCAGTATGTTGGACTAAGGGAGAAAGAGAGAGTGGGGGTCTGGTAGGGGTTCACGTGGAGTAACCACGAAGAAAAGGTTTGTTAAGGTCTAGACTACCTGTTTATAGTAAAGTACAGATCGGCGCAGACGATATCTGAAGAGAACGATGAAGACGAGGTAGAGGTAGATAAAGAGTTAGGTTTGTCGGTCTCGCTAAGAAAAGTTTGGGTTCAGTGTGGTGTAGTAAGAAGAAGGTGTTCCGGGAGTCACCGAGGGAGAAACGTATCTACCTCATTTCTAGTTATAGGAATGACACCGGGCGTCGCCGACGGTTGTGGTCGTCTACCTCCACTTTTGTGTGAGAAACCAGGATTGGTTTGATATCCAGGTTTGTGTGTGAAACCAGGATATCACCAAGGGTTCGGATTGGTCCGGGGTCCTAGTGCACCTCACTAGTAAGGGTTGTACTGAGACCCCTGGTCAGGGTTTGGACGTTTAGGTACTCTTCAAGGAGCTACCCCTACAAGCCGACCATAGTCCCGGTCCCGATCTTACTCCGTGGATCCCGCATTTAAACGTCCTTTGTCAGTGAAACTCCACGATTAAGTTATGACAGTACCTAAACTTTTACTCGTGGAGGAATTTAAGGACACCGGGGTCGTGGAGTGATCGGAGTGGGAGCGGGGTCGGGACCCACCATTCGAAGGACAAAAATACGTAGACGAAAGTACGTACGATTCAGCAAGTCAACACAGACTGAGACGTTAGGGTTCCTGGTATCGGGAGGTCTGAGGAGACAAGTACCCTAAGAGGTCCGTCCTTAGGACCTCACCCGACGGTATGGGAAGAGTCCCCTAGAAGGACTGGGTCCCTAGTTTGGACGTAGAGAATGCAGAGGACGTCAAATCTCCTCTTTTGTTCGTCCAAGAAATGGTGATCACGGTGGACTTAGGGTCTCTACGGGAAAGTTGAAGGACGCGGGAGGTAGGACTGGATTTCGTTCATGAGTTTGACGTCTGATCGGGACGTTAACCTAAGTGAAGCCTAGTTGGTATAAGACAACCCTCCTTCTCCTAACAAGTCTCCACCGACACACCCACAAAGTCCCCTGGAGTGATGGGAACGCTACCATCTCCAATCTGGGATTCAAAAGTAGGCGAGTACAATGACTGACCAACTGTCCTCTTCTTCCCTCCCTTTTTGGTCGGTCGAGTCTCCTGGCTAAATCAGAACAATTTATGTGGCCTTCTCGTCTCACACGCTCACTAGTCGAGGGGCGACAAACACCAACATTTCCACGGACGAACGACTGCACGTCTCTTCAATGAGACGCCGACGAGACGTCCTATTTATTATTCTGCCAAAGAACATAGAATGTCCGACACCCCCCCCCCCCGCTCCTCTCCCACCTTAAGACTTCCTCTACTTTTTGTAACAGACTTTTTCACTTAAAGTCGAAGAAAACCAAAAAGTGTAGAATAAACTCCCTAGAATAACAACGAACGCCATTTCTTAGACGGACGGTTACGTCCTCTGTGTTCTCTACACCCAACCTAAGGGTCCAATCCTTCTAGGGCACCTCATCCTTTACCGTTGGGTACGACTATAAGAACGGACCTTTTAAGATACCTGTCTCCTCGGACCACCGGATGGCAGGTACCTCGGTGTTTCTCAGTCTGTCCTGACTCGCTGACCAGTGTGTGTGTGTGGTCCTCCTGGGAGTACGGGAAGGTAAAAGATCGTAAAATAACTTCTTTACGATGTCAAGCAGTCTTCAGACGGACCTGGTCTTCTGACCGTCAAAAGTACTAAATCCTCCACTCTACCAAGCAGAAGTAGTCGGTCGATGAATTAATTTGCGACTGGATCCACAAAGACCTTTCACCTACACCAAGTGTAGATATGAGTCTACTGGCGTTTATTTCCTCTATTAACGGGAGTCATTCCCGTCCCCAACGAGTAGGTTAGTCGTCCTCCGGACTTCTTATTTGTGACTCCGAAGGGCTTCTCCTTCTTTAAGGTAGAGGCCTGACTGTCGTTGAGGACGGACGCGAAGACCGGACGGCCGGGTCACTTTGAGTGTGAATGATCGGGGGCACTAGTGTACGAGATTGAAGAATTTTATTTAGAGAAGTATATGAACCAAAATAAAGGAGCCTCTTGGGACCGACTATGGCCTACGGAAATGTAAGGAAAAAAAAAAAAACGAAATTTATCTACTTTCCGTTCTTAGACTTTCGGTTCACTGAGGTTGTGTCGTGTGCGCACGTGGAGTGTGCGATGCTCCAACCTTTTTCTTCGGACACCCGGTCTCTCTCGACCTTTTGTCCCTGCGATCGGAAATAATAAAAAAATCGAAATAAATTACCCGTCTCCCCACGTCGGCAAAGTAGACAGCTCCGGGACGAGAGTGGAGACAGAAGACAAGAGACTGGAGATGGAGTAGGACCAGGAGTTTACTATGGACTGGATCAGAGACGTCTGAGGAGGAAGGAGACCGGACCTGATAACTCTACCGAAGAAGGATGAGGAGAAAAAAAAAAAAAAAAACCGGTGAAACAGTAAGAGAGAGCCTCTTCCGTTACCGTGGGGTGAGGTCATGAGAACGGACCTTTTAGGGTGCCTCCCTCCTCGACCAAGACGTCAGGGACCTCAGCGACGCTCAACCTGTGCTGACTCGTCGAAGTGAAAGTGAAAGGTGAAAGTAGTAACCTCTTCCTTTACCGTTGGGTGAGGTTGCAAGAACGGACCTCTTAGGGTCCCTGTCCCCTCGGACCACCCGACGGTAGATACCCCAACGTGTCTCAACCTGTACTGACTTCGCTGAATCGTCGTCGTAAGAAAGAGATTTGCAGAGGTGAGGAACTAAATCCGAGGGTGCCAGAAAAGAGACGTAGAAGAGAGACAAAGGGAGGTGGACGGGGTCTTTGCAGGTGACTTGTAGGTAAACGACCCACTGGAACAGTGAGTCAAACTTGGTGAAGGATTTAGCACTACGAAGACTTCGGAACAGAGGTAGGATCTTGGGAGGGGTGAAGAAGTTTTAGTAGGTTGGTTGACGTGTGACCTGAACAGGTGGGTTCAGGGGGGACTTAGAGTCTGAACCGTATAAATGCCATCTGGGTAGTAAGGGATGGGACACGAGAACTAGTGCCGACCGTCTCAAAGGTAGGTCTCGACCGTGGAGGGGATCGTTGTTCAGTCAGTAAGAACAAGTGTGGGTTAAAGGAATTCTCGTTACATTTACGAAACTGAAATAACTTCACTGTGTCAATCTAAGGAGACTCTGTGCTAGTAATAAGAACCATGCACTAAAGACATTACCCTATTCGCCGACAGAGACGGGGATCTACTATGGACTTTCTTCATTATACACGTGGACACAAAAATTAGTTTGACCTTTTCTTGTTGGTCCCCGTTAGATCTCCGTATCATTTACACGATTACACGGAGGCCATTCAAGTACCACCGCCCGTCGACCCAACGTAGGTGCACTCACTTACTGTCCTACTGACCTCTGCCGGAGGCGACCGTCACGTCACTAATTCTCAGACAGCCGACTTCGTCCCCTGGGCCGAGAAAGGGATCAGACCCTTCTAAGGTGCACGAGACCCCATTGATTCGGGCATATGGTGTTGACGACTCGTGGTCGAGATCTCGGGCTCGAAGTGTTGCCCTCTTCCGTAACGTAACTCTTCGGACTCGTTGTGTTGTTTCTCCTCGGGGACGAGCGGCGGTGATATCTTTCAGGTGTGTTTGGGACTTCTGGGTCGTGGCGGTTTTCACTTACTTACCTACTTAAATTTTTTCTGGCCACGTCTTGTCTTGAGTCTCCCCGAGGTCCGGAAGTGTTCCTGTACTGGAAACAGGATTAATGTCACCTTTTGGTAACCTGCCAAGACCTTCCCAACACTCTACTAGTCTGACTTCAAAGCCTGTTAAACTCGAGGTGCACCCTGTCCATACCTACGCCGGTCTTACTTCGGGTCTGAGGTCCTGGATTAAGTCAACCAGAACCATACGCCCTCCGTGGTCCCTCTACATTTTAAGGGGTACACTACGGCCAAACCTCGGTGCGAAGAGCTCCACTTTGGTGTCTTCGTACTGGAGGGGGTCGGATTCTGACGTAGGGGTCTCGAAGAGTGAGGGCGTGGTCAGGTCCGGCTCGGAAGTCGTGGTCAAATGTCAAGGTCGTCTAAGACGAGGTTCTGTAACTTTCTCCGGGAAGTCGATGCGACACAGACGTCTCCCTTCGCAGTGGCACACCTACCGGTAAATATTGACGTTGGACCCACCAAAACGAGAATCAAATAAAGTTGAAGTCACTTCACTGAGTCGGTGAGTTCTTACCCAAATAGTTCCACAGACCGAGGCTACCTAGTGAGACGTGGTGGGAGGGGTGGTGGGGTTTAAGACAGGGACAAATTGAGGTCCAGGTTCAACTCACAATCTTACTATTAAGTTTCGTTTGTTTTAGCAAATACAGTATCTATTGGTGTAACTTCTAGGGTATCTTTCTATTACACTTTAAGAGAAGAAGTAACCCTTGTTAAAAATTACTTTCACCAGTCGGGAAGTCTCTGGACCCAATAGTCTTTGTACGGAAATCATTCGAAGACTCATTCCCGAACCGACAACGTCACTACACGGCGTGTGTTCCTTGTGTCGTACCTTTCTGTTCAGACTGAGACCTAAACACTCACTGACCACCACAATAAACAAAGATGTCACTTTAGACATACGGACCGAGACCGGGTAGGTGTCGGAGGATCTGGTGTACGGTCGGGTCGAAGAAATCTAAAAAGGACACTTGTCGTTAAACCTACTTCTTGATCTACCTATACAAGTTTTGATTGAGGAACCTTTTTAACTTCATTATTTATGTTGCGTACCCCCTAACTAGACTCCTACTTTCCTAGTCTCGTTGATACTACACTGACTCGGAAACGACAGACAGGAGGTCCTCCTGGCCCACGGACCACTGTTTGTGGTAGTCACGACTGGGAGTGGAGTCAAGTTAGGGGACACAACACCCCTCCTAAGTCTACCCTAGAGTAAGGGAAGAGGTTCGAACCTCCTGGTCGTCCTCGATGAAAAGGTTACTTTAGTGGATGTCGACGACCTCTTAACAAACGGAACTTGTCTTTGATAAAGTAACTTGACCTGTCACTTGACCGTGTTTATAGACCCTTCCTCTTTTAAATCTTTATGGTGTAGTCTAGACCTATCACCTCCAGTTGAGAAGAAGTAGGGACCGAGATTTCAACCTGTGTATAGACCTTTTTCCACTGGTATACCAAGAGGACTTCCAGTCCTATAGCACTGTACGTACTCCTCTGACCAAGTACAAGTCGACCTACTTATCCTCTTCATCATAAAAAGGTATTCTGGACTGGAGCCCAGGTTTTCGAAACCTTTATAGTTATTTGTACAACTTAACTCCTCCTTCAACCCAACATTTAGTGAAGTTACTATAAACCTATTACAAATAGTTCTCTATGTATATAGACTCGGGGTACGGTTTGGGAACGTTGGGTTAAAATAGTTATCTTCCGTTTTTGGGGGGTTTCGACAAGTGACCCTCTTCGAGATAGTGGAGGTCTAGTCATTCACAGACCACTGGGTCCCGACGGATTCAGTCCTTCCTCCGGATCCTCACGAATTCCCCACACCGATACCACTGGGTTCAGACTAGACTTAAATATTACTTCTCGTACCTAACCAAAATTTATTAGAGGGAACGGACCTGTACAGTCTTTGTGTAAGTAGTCCTCCGAGTACTTCACAGTACCCAGTCCTCCCCGGGTCGTTGACTTCGACCCTTCTTATTAACCGATATGGTCACAATCGACCTGCCACTGATTCTCACCAACTAGAGGACTCGGTGTTTCCGACACAACGAGACAACCGCAGAGGACTGCTGCCACCGTAAACCTGCCAATTGCACCTGTGACGCCGACCTTACCACTAAGTAGTGTGGACAGGAGGAACCTGTCTCCACGGACTCTTCTAATCACCTCCGTGTCGTCTATGTGACCCCTGACCTCGCGTCTCCCTGGTGGTCCTCCACTTCTTCATCCGAAGTGGCTCTGCACTTCAAGTGAAGACTCGACGACAATTCCTTGAAAAAACGAATACTGTCTTTTGGTCTCATATTAACATTGAGCTATTTCTCAGTTCAAACATCTCTTCCTGTTTTGGGTCCTTTAACTGTACGAACAAGTTTAGATAAATACGAAGAAATAAATTTAGGTAAAATCATTACCTTCCCGTAAATAGACTAGTCTTTAACAATACTAAAGGAAAGAATCTTCTGAAGTATCCTCTGTAAAAAAGTGAAGACAATAGTACAAGATTTATCTATTAAAATTTGTCTAACGTAGGTGTAATGGAAGTTGAGGTCTCCCGTAGCAAATATTCTAATATAAATTCTCCGTCAATTGATAATATTTAATAAACTACTTAATATCCTGATAGATGTAAATTTCCTAGGAAAAACAATGATTTTATCAACGAGTCAGTACAGGATGAGAAACGCTGGGGTACCTGACATCGGGCGGACCGAGGCGACAGGTACCTTAAAAGGTCCGTTCTTATGACCTCACCCATCGGAAAGGGAAGAGATCCCCTAGAAGGGTTGGGTCCCTAACTTGGACCCAACGGACGGAACGTCCGTCTAAGAAATGACCGACTCGGTGGTCCCTTCACAAAAAATAATGATTTTTTATTATCATACCTTGATCCACTTTAAAGGACGTAATATAATTCAGGAGGTTTTGGACTCTGGGACAATGTCGGGGCGTTCTTTTTAAGGACGTCCCTGAAGGGACCACCAGGGCACCAATTCTTAGGTGGACGGTCCCGTCCCCTGTACCCAAGTTAGGGACCGGACCCTACTAGGGTGTACGGTACCCGGTGGATTCGGGCTCCCGGGATCTCGGGCACCCGACGTTCTCTTCGATGACGTTACTCGTCGGGTGAGGGGTGTTGTTGTCATCGGGGGTGAGCGGTACTGATCTCTTTCGGGTGTGTTTCGTTACTTCTACGTCTAGTTGGTTTTCATTTAATTATTAAAAAAATACTTTTTTTCTTTCTAAGGACATCGGACTCGAAGAAGTCGGGTCGTCGGTGTCTCTTGAACGAGAAGTGGCTCCGTTGGGCCAAGAGGAAGTCCGACGAGACTACAACTTTTTAAGAAGGAATAAAGTTTCTGGTTTAGAAGAGGTACCCAAGTCGGAATGGGAGGTGTGTCTCGTGTGTAAGGTCAAGAAAATTGTCGGGGTGGGTACTCGACCACAGTCCCTGGAGACAAA
Organism: Capra ibex; assembly: GCA_006410555.1. Lineage (NCBI taxonomy): Eukaryota > Metazoa > Chordata > Mammalia > Artiodactyla > Bovidae > Capra > Capra ibex. The sequence goes on from SJYO01004576.1 coordinate 8,523,674, forward strand.
GGAAGGGAAATTAGAAGAAAAAGAAATTATATAATACGTCCGTGCGTTCTCATATTTTCATTCTACTTCCCGTTTATTCGGTCTGGAGGTCCGAGACCTTAGGAGGGGACTCTTTGTCAGTCCAATGGCGAAGGATAGAAATGTTCTCTTAAGATACGTGAACGTTTCATATGTGTAGTAAAAAAATCCGTTTTCATAATGTAGTGATAAGACGTGGAACGAAAAGAACTTGGATTATTATTTAAAACCTCTACTAAAGTGTAGTCTTAAATTTCGGGTGGACTGAGAAAATTTTGACGTAAAGTAATTTGGTCAGGGGACAACTACCTGTGATCCGTCGAAGGTTAGAAAACGGTGACGTTCGCTTTATTGGTACTTATAGGAACGTTACGTATAAGGAGAAGCACGTCCCATAGACACACTATTCAAATCTCGTTACGTTAACGAGTCAACTTTCTAAACACGTAAATTTTAAAATTACGGGTAACGGTTTAACGGTGGGTTACTTCGCCGTGGTCAAACGAGAGGTGGTCGTTCCAGTCACTCACGGACGACAGAGAGTACCAATCCTCTACTCGGTCAAACATTACGACAGAACCTTGACAGAAAGGGACTTGACTTGGGTGACAAAGACACACTGGGTTACTGGAGTCACTTACATTTTGCGGGAGAGAGTCAGTTCAATGAGATGAACAGTAATTTTTTTTTTGTTGTGAAGTTGTGGTTTCGACGGTAACACCGGTCCCGGTGTAGTTACAGTAAATCAGTAATTCGAGACAAAGCGTCACATCGACGACGGTTCAAGGCGGAAAACCCCCGGACCCGAAAACCTAAAAACATACGTTCGACGTCTTCAAAGGTAAATGGACTCATAACAAAAGAAAAACGACCACATTGGTCAATGTCTTTAAACCGTGAAATTTAGTTGTGTCAGAGTTTTACTCAGAGTTACCCGATTTCAGCTCTACAGTCCTGACGCAAGAAAGACCTACGGGATCCCCCCTTGGGTGAGCGGAAGAGGTCGAGGGTCTCCGACGGACGGAGGGTCCCGAGGAAGGAGGTGAGTTTCGGTCGTCGAGTCGGAGAAGTCAGAGAGAGACCGAGACTGGGGACGAAGGAAACAGGAAAGAACTGAGAGGGCGAAGACAGAAGAAAGGTAGAAAATTCCTGGGACACTAATGTAATCCGAACAGATTCATTAGGTCCTATTATAAGGACAGAATTCTAGGGGTTGAGTTAATATAGACGTTTCAGGGAATACGGTGCATTTCATTGTATAAGTGCCCGAGGTCCCTAACAGAAATCCCTCGGTAATAAGAGTCTGTGACTAGACGTAATTTATGGTAGAACATCTCCAAACGAAGTTTCTGACAAACCTGTATTTACCCGAAACTCCCTCCCTGACCGATAGGAGGGAAGATGTCCCTAAAATTTGATTCATGGTTGGTCATACACTACAACTCGACTCATAGGAACCTCGATCTCACTTCTTCTGGTTTGTCGATTGCCCACCTACCCACGAAACGTCAAATATTTCCCGTGAATGTAGGTAATGGTGTCCGTAAAGACGAACGGCGACAGCCTACTCCTTAGACGGACTTCAGTGTGCCGTCCGTGAACAGTCGCTCTCAGAAATTCGACGTTTCGACATCGAGGAGGGTAGGGTCGACGTGGTTTCAGTACGATGGTCGGGTGTACCTCAGAGGTTACTTTCAGGACTCTTGAAACAAGGAGACACCCAAAGGTCTCGACGGACAAGGGTATTTTCTGGTTAAACTAGAGGAAAATGGTCATTTCTAAATGAATTTATGGTAGATGAAATTTTTTAATGAAATGAAATTTCTAAATGAAACGACCATTTCCAGAGGAAAATAACCAAATATCTCGAACAAGAATGTGGAATTGAGGGGTCTTGAGTCGGAACAGCCGACTCGTCAAGACCGGATCTTACCATAATGGTGTAGACACTACCGTGGTCCCTCTGCCTATGGGTTTTCCTAACCCTGGTACTGGTTCCCGTGTCCCCTGAGTTTGGGTGTCCAGCGGAGAGTGACTCGGTGAGACAGAGAAGGTCTTTCTGTTGGGACCTTTCGATCGTTAAGCGTTTGAGGGGTCATTGGACTGGAAGTGAAGTCTCCTGTAGCACCTCACGAGCCTTTGACCTCCGACTCATCCGTCGGTCCTTTAATTTTCTGTGAACAAGGAGTCTTCTGTTCGATACTATTTGCCTCCACCACATAATTTTTGGTCTCTGTAATGAAACGGTTGTTTACAACCATATAAGTTTCGATGCCAAAAAGGTCATCAGTCCATACCTATACTCTCAACCTGGTATTTTTTCCGACTCGCGACTTCTTAACTACGGAAGTTTGACACCACACCCTCTTCTCAGAACTCTCAGAGAACCTGTCGTTCCTCTAGGTTGGTCAGGTAGGATTTTCTTTAGTTAGGACTTATAAGTAATCTTCCTGACTACGACTCCGACTTCGAGGTTATGAAACCGGTGAACTACGTTTTTTTGACCGAGTGACCTTTTCTGGGACTACGATCCTTTCTGACTCCCGTCCCCCTCTTCCCTCGCTGTCTCCTACTCTACCAACCGACCGTAGTGACTGAGTCACCTGTACGCAAACTCGTTTGGAGTCCTCTATCACTTCCTGTCCCTTCGGACCCCGTGACGTCAGGTACCCCATCGTCTCAACCTGTGCTGAATGACTTGTTGTTCCTTTGACTGTAAGTACCTCAGGGATGACACACGGTCGTGAAGGGTCTCTCTCGAGTAAATGAGAAAGATTGTCAAACCCACAAGAAAAGTGGCAAAATGACTACCACCGAGACTCTGCAATTTTCGGGGTTTCTACCGTTACTCACCTAAGGCATGGCCCAGTAAGACTAAGGTTTCAGGTACTGAAAAGGAGAAAGGGTACGACCTCCTGTTCGATTCGTCCTAAGGTCCAATTTTTTTTTTTAGATCGTGGACGAAATACTGTCAGGCCTCGGGAGTTTACGGGACCAATCGAAACGTCGATTAATCTACTTTCACTCACGTCGACTGCCCTCTCCGTCCCTCCCTCTCACGTCCGGTTTACAAGGGACCGAACACAGGTCACTGGACGTCGGGACCGTCGTCCAGGGTCTTGGGAGAGGGCCGGTTCTCCTCTCTCTCTTCCAGGTCCCCACCCCCCTTTTCAGTGTCTGTTAGTTAGTTGTCCATTTCAATGGTTTGTGATCGAACTCTCGATCTCCGAACGGGTCTTGTCAAGAGTCCTGAACGAGACTAGTGGTAAACTCGATTCGAAGTAAAGGTAAAAAGGAAGTTAAATCTGGGGTAGACGACGACAAACGGATCCGGGTGGTGATCTCTGTGTCCGCACGTTAATAGGTCGAGGATGCGCAAAAAGAACAAGAGAAAGAGAAACTCAAATTAAAGGTAGTCTCCGAGACGGAACTCGAACGAATTTTTGGACGTTAATGCTCTTCCGTCGATTACTCTGGTCCTCGTTTGAAGACATGACACGTCGATAAAAAAAAAAATTACTCTATTTATCCCTTTTACAGTCTCTCTCCCTAAAGATACAACGAGGGCTACTGACTTTCCCAGGGGTCCCAAAGTTTATTTGTCCGACGTTAATCGTATACATCCCCAAGTCGAGTCAACGAGTCAGCACGGACTGAGAAACTCTGGGGTACTTAGCGTCGTGCGGTCCGGAGGGACAGGTAGTGGTTGAGGACCTCAAATGGGTTTGAGTACGGGTAGCTCAGCCACTACGGTAGGTCGGTAGAGTAGGAAACAGTAGGGGAAGAAGAGGACGGGGGTTAGGGAGGGTCGTAGTCCCAGAAAAGGTTAGTCAGTTGAGAAGTGTACTCCGTCGGGTTCACCTCAAAGTCGAAGTCGTAGTCAGGAAAGTTACTTGTGGGTCCTGACTAGAGGAAATCTTACCTGACCAACCTAGAGGAACGTTAGGTTCCCTGAGAGTCCTCAGAAGAGGTTGTGGTGTCAAGTTTTCGTAGTTATGAAACCACGAGTCGAAAGAAGTGTCAGGTTGAGAGTGTAGGTATGTACTGGTGACCTTTTTGGTATCGGAACTGACCCGTCTGGAAACAACCGTTTCATTACAGAGACGAAAAATTATACGACAGATCCAACCAGTATACATCCCCAATCTCCCACCATTAAGAGCGGGGACCTCAGGAACCCGAAGCACTGGAATGGGCTCTACATTGACCTTTCCAGTCAATGTATTGACCGAGAACTGACCGGCTTCTAGGTGACCGGTCCAGTACCAGTTGTCTATTTGCAGGCCTTTCCAGTGACGGACACCGTCGTTCCGAGACTGGAACCGGTGTGTCGACACAAAGGCTCTCGCCGAACAAAAGGAGTACGTGTAATACCCCATTACTGACCCTAACACCTTTGACGTTTGTCGCACACAGTATTACTCATAAAACTAAACCTTACGTCGAAAGACTCGTCGAGGGCCACAGACACCTTTGAGTTCTCCACCGTCTTTTTTTTATAGGTAGAACTTTCGCGGAGAGTGCGTCATATCGACTATTACCTTTTAGTTAACGTCCTCGTAAATAAATCACGGACGACACATGGACCGAGACCCGACTCGCGAACCGGATATCTTTGCTCATTCTACGTCGGCGACTGGAAGAAACCTGGATTGTCTCTCTTAGCCTCTCGATTTTACTACGAAATGGCTTCCTTCAAGGGAACGGTAGGGGAGGGAACGGGGCGTAGGGAATCCAGATCTAAAAGGGTTGCTTTTCCTTTCCAACCCAGTTCCGAATGCCAAGAGGAAGTTGATCGTGGACAAACTCCAGGTAAGAGGGAGGGGTTCCCTTCTTGTAAGAGGACGGGAGGGTAGACGGGTGGTATGGTATTCTCGGGTCACGTCCCACGTCTCCAGGGGCGGGTCGGGGAAGGTCCCGTGTCGCCCCTTACCGAGTCCCGATACCAAGGACTAGGACCGATGTGTGACCTCCCGGACCCAACGAATCGTTGTCCCGTCTGTGACCCGGGACCCGTCTCCAAGACTACACGTCCAAACCCTGACCAGGGCCTTCAACACAAAACTTACTAACGACGTCCCCTAAGACCACGGACCAGTCCGAACCCTCGGTGATTGGTTCCTGGTTTCATCGCAAAGCAGTGGAGGTCGACCATCACATCAGACCGTGGAGGAGCGAAGAGGAGGAAGGGAAAGAGGGTAGATATTTTATATAGACCACTAGAGGCTCCGGACGGGATGGAGATTGGCGGACACACTGGTCTCTGTCCGATGGACCCCCGGGGGACACTACGGCCCGGAGGAAGTGTAGGGCACAGAGTCCCCCTTCTCTCGCCCGGTCGGACTTGGACTTAGTCCAGGGTCGGGGAAGTGGACGAAGGACCACTGGGTTCGGCCCAGGGGAGGGGAGGGACCCGGAGTCAGGCCCCATTGGGACAGTCCTTAAAGTCGTTCATTGGTGGAGAAACACAAAGAAAAGGAACCCCTTAAAAAGTCCCGTCTTTCGTTTGGTGAAACTTCCGTTTCGGCCCCCGGGACCCACCTCCGGTGGAAGCTCTGTCCCTCTCGGTCTCCCCATCGACGCCCTCCCCAAGACCCCCACCAGGACAGGACGGTAGTACTACGTTGGGTGGACCCCCGTGACCTCGGCGCACTCTCCGCTCTCCCTCCCAGACGGAACACAGGTCGGACGGAGGTCCTCTCGGACCTGTGGTCAAGTGTGGTGAGACTTGAGTCGGTTGGGTAGGAATCCGGTCACGAGCTCAAAGACGTCCTCGATTCGTGAGGTCTCACCCCCCTTTAGGTACTCTGGGGGGGAGTAACATAGGGTAAAGACTCTTCGATGAATTTCCTCTTCCCTCCAATTTGGTCGGGAGGTACTCTGAAGATCTACCTGGGAAGAGTACGGGAAGAACGGGTGGGGGGTTTGACGTAAAGTGTCTGTCTTAGGTCAGATACTTAAACCCACTTTTACAGGAACAAAAGTGATTTTAAATTCGTAATGAAAGTTAATGATCTAATATCCCCCACAATCAGTCGGATATGGAAATAGTGGTTACCTTTAGTGTCCATTGAAGTGTAGTAAAATGTCAACTATGCCTATAAGGTTCCTCTAGTTTGGTCAGTCAGACTTTCCTTTAGTTGGGACTTATAAGTAACCTTGCTGACTACGACTTCGACTTCGAGGTCATCAAACCGGTACACTACGTTTCTTGACTGAGTGACCTTTTCTGGGACTAAGACCCTTACTAACTTCCGTCCTCCTCCCCTACTATCTCCTACTCTACCAACCTACCGGAGTGGCTGAGCTACCTGTACTCAAACTCGTTTGAGACCCTCTATTACTTCCCGTCCCCTCGGACCGCACGGCGTCAGGTACTCCAGCGTTTCTCAGCCTGTGTTGACTCGTTGACTTGTTGGCGTTGTGTCTATAAGGTTTAGAACAAACCCGAGTAGAAAACTTTGCTATCATTTAAGACTCTAACAGTGATAAGGAACAATAATTACACAATTATCGTTTCGTGTATATAGTGATATGAACGTTTGTATATACTTTTATAAAACCGTTTTAAAATTATACTAACAAAAGAAAGTTTTAAAGTACATAAGTAAGGAAATTTTTTTACAGTAAACCTGCTCGGGTGTCCCAAGCGTCCAACGGTTGTTCAGGTGGTATGTAATTTGAAATTTGTGAGGTGAAGACTTCAGTAGAATTCTACTGAGACTTCTACCCCGTGACACCTTTTCACTTCTTCAGAGTTATTACCATTTTTTTTAATAAGACTCATAAACGGTTCTAAAGGTCCTCGATCTTATCTAGAATCTCTATATGTCGAAGTGAACAATTTAACTGTAATAAGTCGAAATTAAATATACTTTATTTTACGCAGAAAATAAAAAATGGTATACGAGTGGCAAATTTTTAACACCGTTTTTTGTTTATTGTATTCGTAATGGTACAATTGGTAAAAGTTCACATGTCAAGTCGACACAATTTGTATGAGTGAGTGCAGTAATACATTTTACGTGAGTAATCTTCGTACGTCAAACTATCAAGTCTGTTATATGGACTCTTGGTAGTGATGTTAATTTATGTGTCATAAAGATAGTGAGGGTTTTACAAAGAAACACGGAGAAATAGCGCAGGTGATGGGGTTTGGATTCATTTACAGCTAAGTGAAAAACAGTGATATCTGATCAAGACAGAAAAAACTTAGTTGGTAAAGTGTATGTACCTTAGGATGTCTTATATGGGGTTGACAAACAGGCGGACAACAACTTACAAACCCAACACAGTTCAAAGTCTAACAGTGTTTAAATGACACTTGTGATGACCTGTACAGAAAGGCATCTGTGTACAAAAGTAAATAGGATCCTTTCTTAGGTCCACACCTCAAGGACCCAATATACTATTCACATACAAATGGAAATATTCTTTACTGGTTTGACAAAAGGTTTCTCGAACGTAGTACAACGGAAGGGCCGTTAGTACATACCTCAGGGTCACCAAAAGGTAAGAAGGGTTATGATCCATAAGAGTCAGAGACTAAAGTCGGTACGGGACACACGACCGTAGAGTAGCACCAAAATTAAACGTGACAGGACTACCGATTATTGTAACTTACAGAAAAACACAGACACTCGGTACTCTCTGAAGAAACCTCCTCAGATTGAGAAAACGGGAAAGAATAACCCGACAGAATATGTTAGACCTACGTTAAAAAAAAAGAAACGATCTGTGTACATGACGTTTATAAATGGGACAAGACATCGAACAAAAGTAAAAGAATTACCACAAGACTACGCCTAGTAAGTAGTGTAAAAATAAAATACCAGTACGGAAAGCATAAGATAGTATCTGTAGAAACGGGGTTTCAATTTTTCTAAAAGAGGATGTAAAAGAAGACCTTCAAAATATAAAAAAATATTATATTTATTTATATTATATTTATAAAAAATAAAAATCAGAAATACAAAAACTATTGTACAAAGTCCCGAAGGGTCCACCCCGGTCTCCCTTTCTTAAGCGGACGGTCACGTCCTCTGTTCTCTACTCTCAAGTTAGGGACAAAGTCCTTCTAGGGGACCTCCTCCCGTACCGTTGGTTGAGGTTATAAGACCAGACCTCTTTGGGTACCTGTCTCCTCCGACCGCCCGATGTCAGGTGTCCCAGCGTTTCTCAGCCTGTGCTAAAACGTGCGCACGTGTCACGTGTCCTACGTCATACCCAGTTTCAAATAATAAAGAAAACCGTATACTTGCAAGTCTAGAAACTCGTGGTAAACTACTTTTCTGAGAGGAAAAGGACAACTGGAGAGAATCGTGGAAACAACTTTAGTCAAGTCAAGTCAAGTCAGTGAGTCAACACAGGTTGAGAAACGCTGGGGGACTTAACGTCGTACGGTCCGGAGGGACAGGTAGTGGTAGAGGGCCTCAAGTGAGTCTAAGTGCAGGTAGCTCAGGCACTACGGTAGGTCGGTAGAGTAGGAACCAGCAGGGGAAGAGGACGGGAGTTAGGGAGGGTCGTAGTCTCAGAAAAGGTTACTCAGTTGAGAAGCGTACTCCACCGGTTTCATGACCTCGAAGTCGAAATCGTAGTAAGGAAGGTTTCTTTAGGGTCCCAACTAGAAGAAGTCTTACCTGACCAACCTAGAGGAACGTCAGGTTCCTCTTACCTACTTTAGTCACCTGGTATATACACCCCCAGATAGAGACCTGAGAGAGACGAAAGGGTGACTGTATACAAATTAGAATATGGCACACACACGTACGATTCAGCGAAGTCAACACAGGTTGTGGCACTAGCTTGAGGTTAGAGAATACAGAGGACGTAACCGTCTTCCTAAGAAATGGTGAACGAGGAGGACCCTTAAATCTCGACTCTCTCCTTTTTCGGAACATGTTCCAGTTTAGTTTATTCAGTCTCCAGTTCTACCTTACACCGAACACATTTATAAGTAAAAATAAGTTCAAAAGGAAAGGTGACCGTTATAGTCGTGACGGGTGTCACCGTAGGTGGTTGGTAACACTCTTTTTCAGCACGATACGCACGAGTCCCCGAAGTCAGCATAGACTGGGAAACGTTGGGGTACGTGACATCGGGTGGTCCGAGGAGACAAGCAACAGACGATTTATGAGTAAAAATTAAGGACAACCCTCAGTCATTTCTCCCCCTGTCACTTCTCATCGTCCTATGACTACGACCCCCTGAGACGACCCTGCCCCTCTCCACCTCGACCGAAAAGTACCTCGTCGGGACACTGGAGCGTGTTCGACTAGGTAGGGACTTCTAAGGACACAACCAGACCTAAGAGGTCTCTTTGTCTTAAAGTGTGCGTATAGAAACATACATACTCTCCTTTGAATACTATTCCTTAACCGAGCACGTTACTACCACCGACCTTTCAGGGGTGTCACACGATAGACGTTCGTCCCTCCTACCACCACATTAAGTCAAGTTCGGGTCTCAGGACTCTTGGTCCCCCTACGGCTCCCGTCCTCCTCTAGGTACAGAGTCGAGTTCGTCCTTCCTCATTTAAAGAGAAAGGAGGAAAAACTAAATAAATCCCGGAGTTACCCGAAAGGACCACCGAGTCTACCATTTCTTAGGTGGACGTTACACCCTCTGGACCCAAGCTAGGGACCTAACTCTTCTAGGGGACCTCCTCCCGTACCGTTGGTTGAGGTCATAAGAACGGACCTCTTAGGGTACCTGTCTCCTCGGACCACCCGATGTATGTCAGGTACCTCCAACGTTTCTCAGATTGTACTGACTTGCTAATTCGTTTCGTGTCCGGAAGCCACCTAACTTACTACGGGTAGGTGTGACCTCTCCCATTTGTTTAACTGACTCGGGTGGATCAGTTTACGATTAAAGTAGGTCTTTGTGAGAGTCTAAGTGGGTCTTTTATTGGTGTAGTGTAGTGCACCAACGAGTCAGCACAGGGTGAGAAACGGTGGGACAACGGGTGGTCCGAGGAAACAGGTACCCTAAAGGGTCCTATCTTATGACCTCACCCAACGGTCAAGGAAGAGGTCCCCTAGAAGCACTGGGTCTTTAACTCCGGTCCAGCGGACGTGACATCCCTCAAAGAAATGACCTTTTATTACAAATCGGTTTATAGACCTATACTAGGTCAGTTCAACTGTGTAATTTGATTGGTAGTGTCAAAGAGTTGACTTTATATCCCCATTCTTAATTCGATGGGATCCAGTGTGTCATTCAGTCACGTTTAAATAAAGAGTATCAAGACCTCCGATTCTTAAGGTTCTAGTTCCGTGGTTGTCTAAGTGATAGACCACTGTCGAACGAAGAGATGAAGTGTCTATCACCGAAGACCAAGTGTAATCACAGGGGGTCACCGACTCCCAGTTCTCTCGAAGGACCCCAGAATGAACATTTCCATAGTTAGGGTAAGTACTCCCAATGTGAGAGTAATGGAGGAACACTGTAGTGTGACACCTAATCCAAGTTGTATACTGAAGACCGGGGAGACGAGACGCACAGGTACCTTGAGAGGTCTGTTCTTGCCCATGAGATGACCTCACCCATGGGTAAGGGAAGAGGTCCCTAGAAGGGTTGGGTCCCTAACTTGAGCCCATGACAACGTGACATCCGTCTAAGAAGCGGTAGACCCGATGGTCCCTTCGTGGGGTACTTAAGACCCCCCTGTGTATAAGTCGCACACTATCCACGGATCGTGTCCCGAGTCGTGAAGGACGAGAGGAAGACCTTAGGCTCGTCGTTACTCAATAGCTCGTTTCGGATTCATTGACCCAGTTTTCACCGGTTCCAACGGACCATAACTTATAGACCCTCCCACCCCCTGTCCAGAGGGTCCCAATCCGTCAGTCAGGGACCCGTCCATACATGCCCTTCCCATCGACGACCCCCGAACCCGTCCATGGTTTGCCAGGGTTTCCTACTCACGATAGTGACCCTCCTACGCACTCCCGCTCCCCGTAGACTCCACCACTGTCACCCTCTCTTTTCTCCTACGTCTTATCTTCTATCCTTCTATTTATGTTTCTTTATATTTATATAGGGTGGTGCTTTAGCACTTTAGCGGTAAAGACTAGTAAATGAACACACATTATTTTTGATGCAAGTGTGGTCCAGTTGTTTCACACCTACTCTAAAGTATTGTCCTCCGAAATAACCTGTCTTAGAGTTATGTATAAAAGGGAACATCCTTGAGAGTTAAGAGAGTATTTTTAAATAATGTCGCAAACTATACATACACGATTTGTGTTCGGCAACATTTGTCTCGTCCGTTGTGACCGGAACCTAAGAGGTTAGGACTCAGGGCGACGTTGTCTTTTGTTGACGACCGTTCACATAACGTACTTTCCAATTGTCACGGTGTACCCCTCCCGAAGACCATTAATAAAAATTACCTCGACATGAAGACAAATTATTTTCCTCTTTTATTTCGATTTTGAGACTACCTCTGTTTGTGATATCTCCTACCATTGTAAAACGAAGCGAACAAAATACGAGCCCAACGTCGACAACCACTTGTCAACGGGTATACGTACGGGCGTCCCTTCGTCTCAGTGCCCCCATGTACCACTGCCCGTGCAGACCAGGTCGTATTCGTGCGTCTACAGGTGGGAAAAAGGATATCCAGACTGAAGTCTCTGTCTTGTAGCATGTCCTCGGTCCGTAAACGTCAAGGGAGACAGGGGAATTTTATTTTACAGAAATCAAAAAGATTTAGGGTCAAAGGTTTTCATAAAAACTTCGTAGATTTCTATTTCATGTAAAGGTACACCTTACGACTTGATCGACCGTGGATGGAATCGGAAGGACTCACGTCCGAGGGAAGACAAGAGACCTGGGGGGTGGGGTGGGGGGCCGTTCGATACCTAACACATTCAGGGGGGTGGAGTGAAACGTGTTGGGGGCGGAGGAGGGTTTATTTCTTCAGATCATCGAGTCTACCATTTCGTAGGCGGATGTTACGTCCTCTGGGCCCAAACTAGGGTCCCACCCCTTCTAGGGAACCTCTTCCTTTACCGATGGGTGAGGTCATAAGAACGGACCTCTTAAAGTACCTGTCTCCTCGGACCACCCAATGTCAGGGACCCCAGTGTCTCAGCCTGTGCTGACTCGCTGTTTGTGTGTGTACTTTTCACTTCCTTTCGTTTCTCAAGTTGAACCCACGTGAGTATTGAACCTCGATTGTCCCAAGTTTCCCATCGTAGATTGGTTGGATGACGTCCTTCCACCCACCAAGGGTAAACCTGTGCCCCGCCCTACTTGGAGACACACCCTCTACCGGCACGAGGCAATCCCTCCTACCTACAAGTCTGTCCCGTCACCAAAAATCAGCGATTTAGTTCAGGTTGAGAAACGCTGGGGTACCTGACATCTGGTGGTCCAAGGAGACAGATACCCTAAAAGGTCCGTTCTTATGACCTCACCCAACGGTAAAGGAAGAGGTCCCCTAAAAAGGGTGGACCCCTAGTTTGGACCCAGAGGACGTAACGTCCGTCTCGGTGGCCCCTTATCCCACCGACTTTAACAGGTGACCGTAGGCGAGGTGTCCTGTGGTGTCGTCTCCCTGTCCAAATACTGGAGGTTCCTCGGAGGAGTGGTGTCATCTGTTACTTGTCGGTTTACCGTTTCTAGACTTAAGGAGAACGTTTGATCGGATTCTTTTGTGTCTGACCGGATAGGGTCACAAATATTTTTACGGCGCACAACCATTGCTCCCATACCGTTCCGTCGAGAAAATAAACAGGGACCTGAACGTTCCAAAGGGGACTTCTTTAGGACTACCCCAACCGCTCTGCGGTTTGAGGAATTTACAGGGAGTTTACAAGGTGTGAACTCCTTCACACAAATGTGTGAACATTTTGCCCAGTGACTCCAAACTTTGCTAAAGTTGAACGTTCCCTTGAACCGTAAGCTTATGTCGTACCCGAAACGAATGACTATTAGGTTCGTTTCTAAACCGTCTGTACCGGACTTACGGTCCGGTACGACCTGACTCGGAGACCCCCGACCGACAAACCATAAAATCCGTCCGTCCTCGGTACAGAGACTAGACCTGTGACCCTTTAACTGGCCTGGTCCAGTTAGTCAGTCAACACGTGGTAACGCCATCGTAGACTATGAGGGATTTATGTCAGGGATACTCAGTAGACCCCATAAAGCCTCCGGAACTACTGAGATTAGACTGAGATTACTAAGTCACACCCTAAGGACAGAGGTTTATTGTCTAAAATCTGAGAAGTTTTACACTTGAAGTCCAAGATAACCTTGGTCCGACGGGACCACCGAGCCACCATTTGTCGGGTGGACAGTTCCGTCCTATGTACCCAAGGTAGGGACTAGACCCTTCTAGGGTGTTCGATACCTCGTTGATCCGGATACGTGGTGTTGATGACGCGAACACGAGATCTCGGACCCTCGGTGTCGAGGCCTCGGGTGTACGACGTTCACGACTGCGGAGACACGGGGATCAGACACGGGGTGTTCCCTTCGGCGACGTCACTCTTCGTCGTGTGTCACGTTGGCCTCTCTTCGGGCCGAGCGGAGTTGATCTCGTTTTTCGGGAAGTTCGTTACTTCTGGGTCGTGTCGGTTTTTGTTTATTTACTTATAATTTACACATTTATTTAGTTGCATAATTTTTTGTGTGCACACGTTGGTGACAAGGTACGGCTCATTCTATGAGTGATATCAGTGACCCGGAGGTTCTCTTTCCCGTGTCCTTTACGGGGGTTCAGTCACAAGGATTCGTACGTGTACGAGGTTTTCCGTACTTGCGTCAGAAAACTCAGTTTTTGAATGTAATAAAGTTTTCAGGGAACGTACACCCATATACACTATTTGATAATGTACCGACCCTTTCTAACTTCCGTCCTCCTCTTTCCCCGTTGTCTCCTACTCTCCCAACCTACCGTAGTGGTTGTGTTACCTTGAGTGTTACTCAAGACTCGTTTGAGGTCCTCTACCACTTCCTGTCCCTTCGGACCAAACGGCGTCAGACACCCCAACGTTTCTCAGCCTGTGCTGACTCACTGACTTGTTGTATTGTGACGATTCTGACTCGTCTACGTATTACAACCTTGCGGTCACGATTTACGTATAAATGTACCGTGTGGTACACTCGTTTAACTTGTCGGGGAGCGAAGCGGGGCTCTGCCCACACTCACACTTCCCGTCTTCCCACCGACTTGACAATGAACCGTGTTCCCATTGGAAACGTTTAGACCAACAAAGACGACACCTAAGAAGGTCAACAGGGGTCCTCAATACGCGGGACGGGTGTACCTGGGACACAGTAATACCTTACACATGTGTAGGAAGACTTCTGTATCGAAGTAAGGGAGAGTCCACATAATAGTCGCCTACGTGGGACCAGTTACTCCAACCAAAGGATTCCCACTTAAAACGAACCGGAGGGTTAAGTGACATATTGAAACCTACAAGGTGTCTTCTTTACGTTACTTAAGTCGTGGAGGGTGGGAGGGTGNGTGTAGATCTACACATATTCTCTGTCGTGGGTGGGAAGGAAAGAAGGAAGAGAAAAAGTGATCGATTTAATACACCTAAAGGGGGATACGGAAGAAAGATTTTCTCGAGATCAAAACCTTGAGGGTTCAAGTTCTGGAACTGTGAGAGGGAACCCAGTGTCTAGTGCACGTGAGACAGAGTCCTCCGTGCAGTGGAGGAGTCGTGTGTGGACTAGAGTATGGACCTGTGTGCAGATCGAGAGTAGGGTGGTTTGAGGTATGGTCTGTACAATAAGTACGGAGGAAGCACAGAACAGTGTACTAGAAGGGGTCACGTCCAAGTCCGGGTTACAGTGGTGGAGATCCTTTGGAAGGACTTGGGAGAAAGGGGTGACAGGTCACACAGTCGGGAGGGTGCACGGGGATCGGGACACGTGTCGGGTGTTCCCGTCGGAGTCGGAGGTAAGAGATCTCATTAGGGCCAGAGGGGTCTCGGACTGAGTCAGGTCCCGACGTGTGTGTCTCCCACGAGAGATTTACAGTCTCACTCTCCGTCCGTAAGGACGTCACGACCCGACCTTTGGCACCGACGGCACCCGGTGAGAGGTTGGAGAGGTCTTGAGCCGAAGGGACCTGAAAGCGTCTGGTGACGAAGACGTGTCACTAGTCAGGCCCAGTCCGACTCGTCTCGGAGTACAGGATCGATATAAGGGGAGGACGACGTTAATGGACCCTTCCGTCCGTCAAGGTGAGTGCCCCTACGGAGAGAGGATCTATCGACCAAGGGTCTTTACGGGTCCCGGACGAGGAAACTGGACATACACACCTTCCTCCACCTTTCTCCCGAAACTGAAACACCGACGTAGAGTTAACCTCTCCGTCCTTGCTCTGACTCCCGGGATGTAGAGAAGGAAGGTGGTCTTCCCGTTTCCGTCGACCGGTCTCCAGTCCGATCGAGTAACTCCCGAAGTAAGGTCTACGACACCTAGAAAGTCCTTTCATCACCCTCGGGGTTCATGTAGATCCTGGAGAGAGGACGGGGACCACGGACACTAGGTTTCCTGTTCTCTCCTACGTTCCTTAAAAACCGGGACTATTTAGTAGGAGTAATTTTAGTATCCATTTACTCACCTACGACTTAACCCCATTTAAGATTTATACACGTCGGGTACCAGTGTCGGGGGGGGTGGTTGGGCGGCGTGTCCCAGTGTTTTGTCAGGACGTTTCTGTAGTCGGTACCCGTGCCTACATACATTTTCCTGTCGTTGGTCCTAGACCTGCACCGGGCTAGAGAGGTAGGAGAGAGTCTTTCTTTCCGTAGTGCTCTTTCCTTTGATTAAAGTGTTTGTCCTCCTCTCTCCAAATAACGAGTACCACTGTCTTCCGACTCGACTCAGGATCTTCCTTCCATGTCAGCCACACTCTTCTCAGTTCCGTTGAAGGGGAGGAGGGGGCGGCGACACTGAACAGGCCTTTTCGTCCGTCCGAGAGTCCCTTTGCAGAAACCCTCCAGTCGACTGGTACTCTGTGTGTTTGGGGTTTCGGTACTGGGAGTGGGGAGTCGCCCGGGGTCCCGAGACTTTAGGGGAGGAAGTTCTTCGTCGTATTTCTTTTCAACCTCGACGTCTCACTGACTCTTTCGGTAACACCCACCTCAAATTTGGATTCTCAAGTCTCGTACAACCCGATCCTTGACTCGGGACATACACCCAAATCCTAAACTCTAGGAGAGGTAAGATCCGAGACAAGAGGTCGAAGAACTTTGCGAAAGTGTAGCTCGGGTCGACAGGTGGTCGCGAGTCGGGAAGTTGTAGTTCGGAAGGCGACCCGACGACAGTTCCTTCAATAGGGTCCGGGAAGTGTCTCTACGACTAGACCTGGAAGGATGCACAAAATGGACTCTTTAGGTACACTGTAAACTATTTAATGGTTTACTCCATCTATTAAGAGAACCCTTATTACTTCGACCCCTTTAAAATATCTGACATATATCTACTTATATTTGTAAATAGATTTCCATTAGGATCGTCTCAACCACCTATAACTAGTGATTACTTCACTAGAGGAAGAGTGAAGAGGAACCCAGAACTATGGACACAGGATTATTACTACTTTTATGGGCTAGTTGACCGTATAACCCCCCTGACAGTGGTACTACGGTCATGTTGACCAAGACAACCAAACAACCGTCAGGATTCCAAATCATATTTGATGCTTTACAGAGAAGAGTTCTATACACCGTAATATCCGCTGTCTGGAATGAAAAATCGATTTCTTCTCCACTTTCCTTAGTTCAACGAAGACCCTCATATTACACAACGGACGTGTCTCGTTCGTCCTTCTCCTCAACTGTCAATAAGGAGGTTGGACTGTAACTATTTTTGAATAAACTGACTTAGACTGATAACTGGAGTCGGTGACCCAGTGATGAGGAGGCGACGGGTTTCTCATAAACACGCTTTCTCCCTGCCAGCCTAAGTTACTACGTGTAAAAGGACCGAGAAACGAGCAGAAGTCGGAGTGACTACGAAACCCCCAACCCTGTCGCTTCCCCCTTGTCGACGAACTACGATCCTTTCGCGTTGTTTTCACTCATAGACAACACTAAGTTTGGACTCCCCGGTTTTCACGAGACTTGGTCTTGTTAAAACAAAGTCACCGTGTGTTTCAGGACATACCCGTCACTACACGACCCTCTGCAAATCGTTACTCAAAAGTCACCTCTTTTCTCGGACCAAACATCGGAAACGACTGAAAGTACCATATTTATACGAGTAGTACCGACTAAAGTTCGATGGTTCCACTACAGGGTCTTGCGCCTTAACCCTTCCCGACACACGGTGACCGAGGAGATTCGTCCACACCCATATGGAGGTCGACGCTACCCCTCCACAGTTCCGAAGGTTCCGATGCAACCATAGGTACCTTTGAATCTTTACTCTGTTCTCATCCGGTCCGAGTCACTAAACAAAAGATTTACTCCTCGATTCCAATCATTCTGCGGTAGAAAAGTTTGTACGTGTGTGAACCGACAAAAAGCTATGACCCCGGCGAGCCGTCACTTTTCGTAGTCCAAGAAGGACCGACCAGGGACACCTTGTCTCAGGAGGGAAGATACAGAGGTTTCAGTCCGACACGGGTCTTTTCCTTCCCCTCTTATTCGCGAGACTCGGAAAACGAGGGTAGGAAAGGTGGGACCTCCTCAGTGAACAATCTCACTTCCTACCTTTTTATTGACGAGAATCGTACGTATGTAGTGAGTTTTGCCATTTTTCTGTTTCTCCGTCTCTCGGACCAGGTGAGTGGAACAAAACTACTTTTGTTCTACCACCGACGATCACTCGACCGTGTCAAAAGGCTCAATACCAAAAGTCATTTTTAAGTGAGAGGGTAGTACCCGGGTCTCGTGAAAGACCTAGTGGTACCCTTCGGAGATGACAGATGTCTTTGATTCTATAACTTGGGATCCCTACTACCTTGGTCCACGGAATTTTAGTCCGATTTTTGGACGAGTCCAGACAAGAAGAGGTTAGTGGAGTTTCTTGTACGGCCTGTTCTGTGCACTCTGTTCCACTTTACGAAGGACGTTTAAGTTCAGTGTCTGGCCCCAACCCCCTGGACGGTCCGTGCAAGGAGACGGGAGAGGAACCGAGGTTATCAATACTGTACACTTAGTCTTCTTCCACTGAAACCCAGTCTGAAGGTTCTTGTAATAATGTACATCATGGACGGATAACTTTTGGTAAACGTACGATTCCAACAGATGTGTGTGTGTGTGTGTGTACAATCGAAACCCCGTCCCCCTCCCTTCTCTCTCTTTTCAACTTAGGTTATATTGGTACAGATTGCGTTGAACAGTCGGTGTCGACCCATTGTGATCGGCAATCTGTAAAAGAGGAACCCGAACCCCCGGGCTCCAGGGTCGACTCGTGTTGACTTAATCATGGTCGACTTACTATAAACCTAATGTCGTCGGTGGTGCCGTGCATCGGTACGGTCTGCACCTCGGTTTACCGGTGACGGTTGGAGCGAGGGCCCCACTGGCTAAGGGGTGCCTCCAGTGGCGAAGAAAAGTCGCACCTCGGGTTGCCAGGGCCCCACTCGTTCGTCCACCTGTGGTACGAAGGGGAGGACGGTGGTCGACACACAGGAACTAGTACTGGCGTGACCCTCACTGAGGACCCCTCAGAGACGACTCAGAGTCTCGAGTTTCCTCGAAGAGTCTTTCTTTCCGGTCTCGTGTGTCGTGCGCGGAACCGGTAGGAAACCACTATTTGTCCCCGTCAAGTTGCAGACGGGACGTCCGTGGTCCTTGGTCCGA
This sequence comes from Capra ibex, assembly GCA_006410555.1. NCBI lineage: Eukaryota > Metazoa > Chordata > Mammalia > Artiodactyla > Bovidae > Capra > Capra ibex. The sequence continues at coordinate 8,542,477 of SJYO01004576.1, forward strand.
AGTCTCGGCGGGGCTCGGCCCCCAGGTCGTAGGGATCCGAACCTCCACCACCGCCGACCGGCACAGGTGGGCCCGCGGGGCTCGGGTGGGAAGGGAAGAGTGGTCGGCGGAGGAAGGTACGAGAGGTCTCCTCGTTGCAGGAAGTGAGCCTCTGGCCGTCTTACAAGACCGACACCCTCAGGGGCCACTCCGGCCTCCTCGCCTCGCTAGCGGCCACCTCCTGGGACAAGTCCTAGAGAAACGTCGAGAACGCCATGACCACAGCGTCATTCCTCATGTGCTTCCCCAGCCTGCGCCGGAACGGCATCCGGTTCGTGAACCTGTCGTGGGGGGTCACCCTCGACTACCCATGACGTCTCCTGTCGAGGTGGTCGGACACCTGTCTCTGGGCCTCCCACAGCCCAATGCTCTCGTGTCGACCCACTACGGGCGCGACGCCGGACTCGGGGACTGGGGCCGAAGGACAGCCTCGAAGTCCCAGAGACTCCGACGGAGGAGGTCCCTGTTGCTGTTGTCGTCATTGTTGGTAATTGTTGGCACCGGCGGGTGGTCCGTGCAGGAAATCCGGTCCATGACGCGATACTGTGTATAATATGCACTAAAGTACCTTGGGGCCTTCAAATCCGTAGAGGTGAAGTGTCCGCTCCTTTAGCTGTAGGTTCCTGCAATTCGTGAAACGGTCCTTCGACGTTTCCGTCCTAAACTTGAGTCCAGACAGACTAAGCCCTCGGGTGCGACTAGACTCTTTGCGTGAGTCCCAAAGTAACGTAGGTCCGGTGACCGAGATTAAGACGACGACTGAACGAGACACTGGGACCCGTTCAGTAAAGGGAAGGACCCCGGACCTACAAAGTGTACTTTTCCCTCTTCAACCTATTCTAGTAGAGACACTAGTGACGTCGGTCTTCTCTACCCTAAGAAACGAGGTTTAGGATCGAGACGGAAGGTTCCCTCCAAAGGACCCTCCTTCCCGACTCTTGTTAAAAGGTTTATAAGCCGTTTCGAGTTTATTCTTAGACGACCACTCTTTCCGAAGAAGAGTCCCGACCCTAGACCCCCCGGGACCGTTATCGTCGTCATCCCCCACAGGATTGCACTGGAGTAAGAAATCCTCCTCCACTCCCTTCTCCGCCGAAGACACGGTTTCCCCGAGCCAAGACTCCGGGTAGATTGTTGAGGTAAGTTATCACGATTCCGGTACAACACTCCCTCACTGTCGGAAGGAGATACATTTACCTTTCTTTCATTTTAGCAGTCAGCGAGTCAGCACACGTCGAGAAAAGTTGGAATACCTGACATCGGACGGGACGTCTCAGACAGGTACCCTAAGAGGTCCGTTCTTATGACCTCACCCCATTGGTAAGGGAAGAGATCCCCTAGAAGGTCTGGGTCCTTAGTTTGAGTTCAGAGGATGTAAAGTCCGTCTAAGAAATGGCAGACTCGGTGGTCCCTTAAGGGAGCTTTAGTTATGCAATCAAGAAGAGAGTGTTTAGGAGATCTTGGAAACCGGTATAAACCTGTAATTGGTCTTAATTATCTTCCATGTTTTCCGGTGTCTCGACCCTCCCTCGAACCTTTAGTATTTAATGGGAGAGGGGTGGGTGGTAGTTTACTCCTTTAGTTCCGGGTCTCTCCCTTTCTCCAACGGGTTGTAGTGTGTCGTTCAGACACTACCCTCTCTCGGTGATTGACACGAGTCTGACCCTAGACCGTAGACATAGGAAAGACCCTCCCCCCCACTCCCTCCCCAGCCGTCCTACCTTCCGTCCCACGGAGAGTCGTACCTCCCGACGGGTCCACTCTTGGGTCCCTGGCTTTAGTGGCTCGGACCCGACATTGGGACACAACGGTTGAACTCACTAAAAGGACTTCCGAAGAAACCCAAATCCAGTATTTCTGCTCGAGTACTGCCCTTCCTCCTCCTTCCTTCGTCTACCCCACTCTATTGGGGACAACGTTACTAGGGGAAAGACCTGTCTAGGAACTACAGAGGTAAGACTCCGGGAAGATAGACCGTAGGACAAAGGTCGTGGTGATGGACGGGAACGGGAGGGTGGGGCTCCCCGTTACACCGGTCACACCGGTTACCAGACGAGGAGAGGAACCTTCGGACTCACCCCTTTTTACCTCGACAACCGTAAACCCTTTAGACATGAAAATTCTTTAGATACAACCCTTCACTACTCGTATTCCCTTGGTTTTGAGGACTCAGATCTTAAGTGTGGATTATTATTGTTACTTTATCGACTTACGGTTGTGTAACAACGATGCGCTACGGGCCAGCGAAAAGGTTTTACAGACAGAAGAGGTATATCTATTTAAGTCAGACTCGTAAACTCGGGAGGATCCTCTTGAATACTTCTCGGTTTATCGTAGTTTGGTAGGTCGTTCTAGTTTTAATAATAAACGTCCAAGACATCTAAAGTGTCTTATTTTAAAAACTCCTGTTAAAATTTAAAGTGGTAAATCTATTAATTCTCCATTTTGGATAACGTAAACGAAGAGTCTCTAAAATACAGGTCAGACTTGTACGGACCGAGTCATTACTGTTGAGGGTCAACGTGTAGAGGAAACCCGGTTTATATTGTACACGTGTGAGAGACTAGAATCGATGGGAGACGTCTTACCCACAGTAAGCAGGGTGAAATGTCTACTCCTTTAGCTCCGAGTCTCCCCGACACGTCGTTCGGTCGCAGAGGAGTTACCCTTCGGGTCGACGTAGACTGACGCTGGGTGCAGAACGAACCCACGGTGCGACCCTAAGTTTAGAGACACAACGGCTAACCTGTCCCACTTAAGACCCCAGGGGGGACCGGGACTCTTGAGGGAAAGACACTTCAACGGTACACGAGGGGTCGTAAAGACAGTAGGAGGAAGGTGTCACGTGTCCTGAAGATAAGGCTTTTCGGTCGTAGACCGGAAGTGTTCCGGAGGGCCGTTTCTCTACGAAGTCCAGTCGGACCCGGACCCGTGACGAGGGTGCCCCGGGGGCCCGGTCCCACTTGGATCCTCCGAGGGAAGACACTGACCTACACCGACCGACTGGACGAAAGACTAAAAGGATACGTACCCCTGGGAGGGACGGTACACAGGTGGCACCGACCGAAACAAGACAAGGTCGAGACTGTCAAGGTTCAGGGATGACGAAATCCCCTTACCCGTCCCCAAAGGCACAACGATGTCAACGAAGAAAGATTAAAGTATAGACCCGTCCCCTACCGGTGCACCAGGGGTCTACTGGAAACTCGTTCCCTTGCGAGGTTGGGCAGAAGAGTGTGGTCCGGGTCGGTGGAGGAGGCTTGTGAGAGGGGAGGTCCTTTCCCTGTAATAATAAGGCTAGTCAGTGTCAAAGGAGCACTCGTCCCAGTGGCACACGAGTTACACCGGACGGTGTGAGACGGAAAGGAGAGACGATGACGTGTACTACCTGATAACTCGAGACGAGAGGACGGGGACGGACGTCCAGACCGGGTTCTCGGGACTCAAATCCCCAATAACCGAGTCCACAATCAATTAGTTTCCCCTGAACCAAAGGAAAGCGGGATCGGGGGACAACATCCAACTTGATACAGAGGGGTTTAAGTATCCGACTTCAGGATTGAGAGTTGTGGAGTCGACGACGACGACGACGATTCAGCGAAGTCAGTACAGGCTAAGACACGTTAGGGTATCTGTCGTCGGGTGGTCCGAGGAGACAGGGACCCTAAGAGGTCCGTTCTTATGACCTCACCCAACGGTAAAGGAAGAGGTTACGTACGTACGTATGATTCAGTGAAGTCGACGCAGGTTGAGATACACTGGGGTATCTGCCGTCGGGTGGTCCGAGGAGACAGGGACCCTAAGAGGTCTGTTTTTATGACCTCACCCAACAGTAAAGGAAGAGGTTAGTTGTGGAGTCTCGCCTTGGAATAAACCTTGGTCCGAACAACGTCCACATTAGTCAATTCTACTTCAGGACGACCTCTTCCCACCCGGGGATTCGGGTACACTACCGGCACAGGAATGTTTTCGTTCCTCAGACCCGTGTGTACGTGTGTCTCTCTTACGACGTTCTACTTCCGTCTCTGCCCCACTACGAATACTTCGGTTCACTGTGATTTCTACCGTAGTCTTCGAGGTCCCCCCCGTCGCCCCTCCGGACCTTCTCGTGGGACCGTCGAAACCTTCCTGGGTGGACGAACTGTAGAGCTAGGACTTGAAGGTCGGAGATTGACTTCGACGTGTCAAGATGACAACTTCCGCGAGTCACTCACCGTCGATCGATGTCGCCGTCCCGACCCTTTGTCTGGATGCAGGTGACTCCTCGGACACCCACACGTCTCCCACAATCCGTCCTAGGCCAACAAGTACCCGGGGACCAGTATTGTGGTTGTACCGTGGTTTGGGAAACCTCGAGGACCTCGGACACCCGTGGTTCCCGGCTGAAACCCCAGTCGTCTCCAGTTGTCGGGGAACCTCGTCCCGTGACCGGGAACGGGAGGTCCCTCTTTCCACAAAAGGGATGTTTCGTCCCGAGGGACGGGGGACGGGGGTGACAGGTCACTCGTGGTTCCACTGAAAGGTCCAGGACGGACTCCGCACACGGGCTCTTTGGAGACGGTAGCCCGTCACACGGCCCCCTTGTAAATATGAAGACACGAATCTTACGTGTGCACAGACAGGATTTGTTGGAACTGTGTCGAGGGGGCTCCTCGGGGACCCACTCTCGTGTGTCCGACCCGTCGGCCAGTCCGACCCCTGACTCCCCCTCCCCTCCAGTCCTCAGACGAAAGGGTCCGTAGAGCCTACCGAGTCTCTACCGTCACTCGGGGACCCCCAGGGTCCCGTGTCGGACCTATCCACCCTCCACACTCTACGACGTCCTACAGCGACGACGGTTCACCCTTCGACTCGCACCTCTACCCACAAATAGACTGAGTTCCACTGGGTCTCGTCTGTGGGCACCAGGACCGGATGGACGGACAGGGGTGGAGACCTGTGGGAAACGAGACATAAACAAGGCCCCCTGGGGAGGTCCCTCGTAGAGGGGAAAGACCCATGTTCCGGGAGACTAGGTCCAGGGTCCCTCCAGAGACCCGGTCGACAGTGTCGTCTCGCGACTGTCAGTCCTTCGGCGGGGGAGCCGGAAGTGGGTGTCCCGGGAGTGTGGGGTGGACCGTCGGACCGGTGGGACCAGGGCCCTCCTCCTACCTCCATGGGAACGGTCCTGAGGACCCGTCAGAGGTTGGAGGGGTGGGGGGGGTGGGGGGTCTCTTTGGTCACAGAGTCGAGACGAGCTACTACCCTTAGACGTTTCTTTGATTTAAGACCCCCTCTCTTCTGGTCATTGTGGTCATTAGGGTCTGGGTCGAGGAGAAGACCCAGGAGTCTCCGAGCCCCGAAACGGTCGGTGAAGGTGTTTGTACCAGAGTTCACGGGGACCGTCGCAGGGAACGGGAAGTGTGCTGTCCCGTCCTGGACTCCGTCTCACTGTCCGACTCCGGTGTACCGGACCCTCACCCCCCACCTAGACTTGGCACCTGACACCCACGGCCCGTCTTGAAGGGTCGAGGAACTCAGTCAAGATCCCACGTCTTTTCCGGAAGTGAAAGTTGGGAGCCTAAATTTCACCATTTAGCCACGGGGGAGAAGTGTGAAGGTACTATAGTAGAGAGGGGGGGTGTGTGAGTGTGTGTGTAAGTGTGTGCGTGTGTGTGTGTGTAAGTGTGTACGTGTGTGTGTGTGTACGACACGTGGTGCACGTGGTGCCCGGTGTCTTGTAGGAAACCCTTCGTTCGGGCTACAGAAGAGTTCTGAAGACCTCTTAGACCAGACACATAAACTTCTATACATCCATTGTTCGACCCGAAGGGACCACCGAGTCGACCATTTCTTAGACGGACGTTACGTCCTCTAGGTTAGGGACCCACCCCTTCTAGGGGACCTCTTCCTTTACCGTTGGGAGAGGTCATGAGAATGGACCCTTTAGGGTACCTGTCTCCTCGAACCATCCCATACGAGATACCCCAGCCTTTTGTCGACCTGTGCTGATTTGTTGTTTGACTCGAAGTTTACAAGTACTCGGTAATCGTACCTTTTCCGGAAACTAATTATCTTATAATTGTGACCCGTATAATTTCGGGAGACGACAGTATTAGGGTACTAAGACTTTTCGGTATCATTACGACGACAGCCTAGGTGTTTCCGGAGCTTCGGGGTGAGGCTACTAGACTCTATCAGTATTAATGAACATTCGTATATAGCGACCCCTCTGTTGTCGGAATGTTTACGAAGATGCTTCACGTAAAATTAAGCCTTTTGACATTAAGCTCGAAGACCTACTCTTAGACAACGTCTAGGAGTGTGGGACGAGTGTGTGAGACGTTTTTCGGTCTGAACCGGGTGATCCCGAAAACCACATTCACACACTTATCTTCCGTCACTGGGGATAATTCTCACTTCCAGCCCCCCTGAAGGGACCACCAGGTCACCAATTCTTAGACGGAAGGTGACGTCTCCTGTACCTAAACTAGGGACCGGTCCCTTGATTCTAGGGTGTGCGGTACGGACTTCTAGGGTACGGTGTGGTCCCGTTGATCCGGGTGCACGACGTTAATAGCTCGGATGCATAACGTTGAGTCCGGGTATGGGACGTTGTCTTCTGGGGCACGTGGTGCTGATTCCGGGTCGCGTCGGTTTGTCTGCGTTTCTCACTCCCACCTCCAAAGGTCGCGTAAGGAGACAGTAGACTGTACGGGGTTCTACGTCCGCGTTCCCCGAAAACCCAACCAACCATGTTACGCCCTTAGACTCTCCATTCCTACTTAGCAGTCGCGACCCGGTGGGCGCAGACGACTACTGAGGTCGACGGCCATCACTACTCGAGACCCGGGCTGAGGTCCAGGCGTGTTCGACGACAGTCAGACCACCCTCCAGTCTCCACTGACGTACGTTTGTGACGACGAAGATCACTTTCCTGAGTGAGTGGATGGACGAAATTGGGTGTCCTATGATACGAATCCTAGTACGGTTCTCCGGACACGGATCCTTCAACCTGTTTTCGGACGTCTGCTTGTACAGATATAAAAGTCACGGACCAGGGGTCCGAAACCTCTACGTTGTACCAGCGTCCCGATTTAAAAACGGTTGTCCGGACCACGACCGGAACTTGGGAACCTAGACGGACAGCGACGACGATACCGGTACCCGGTGAGTAGAGTGGAACGACTGGGAGGCATTGACCCCTAAGATCGTGAGCGGAACTTCCTCTCGACATCTCCCATGTTAGTCCATGGTCCATAACCGTATAGCACCGATGTAATATCCACAACTTGTTCACTATCCGTACCAATATTTCCCGGAAGGGTCCACTGCGATTACCATTTCTTTGACGGACAGTTACGTCCTCTGTATTATCTGCTCCCAAACCATTGACCTAGCTCTTCTAGGGGACCTTTTCCTCTGCCTTGGGTGAGGTCATAAGAACGGACCTCTCAGGGTACCTGTCTCCTCGGACCTCCCGATGTTAGGTATCCCAGTGTTTCTCTGTGCTGACTTCGTTGAATCGTGTGCACGTACCAATATCTCTGCGGTGTAGGAGGTTATTCCCTTCAGACTCCTAGATAAACTTCTGAACTCGCCAAGAATTGGGTTCTTACCACGAAGGACTAGACTCTGTCAATAGTCCGTCTACACTTGTCTGACCCCTATTCCTCTTCCCTGGGGGCGAGGGGCGGTCGACCTGGAAGGACTAATCGAGTTTAGCCCCCGTCTACAGTATGTGTCGTGTTCGGGGAAGAGAAAGAACTACAAGACTAAGACGATCGAGGACCACAAAGGGTACCGACTAGATTGTAGTCGGGTGTCCGAACGTGTACAGAGGTGGATATTCTAGCCTCCCCCTCTTCGTCGTTCCGTCCGACGAATCTACCTCAAACAGGAACACCTCAATCGTCTTTATCATCATAGACATAACTGCCGAGTTACTCCCCAAATTCGTGTGGTGAGCTCGTTGAACTGGAATTAGTAGCGTCTTCGACGTCGAAACACCAAGACTCACCCGGTACCGTGGTTCGTAGAAGGATATAGGAGACCCTCCTTCCTCTTCGGAGGTACGCCCCGTTCCCCTGGGTGCCCACCCGAAACCAAGGTCCGTCTGGGACCGTCCTTGGGACCGACTCAGTGAGTGTCCTGACCGGAGTCTTAGGTAGAGTTGTTGACACGACCGAACGGTGCACGTCACCTAGGGTCGACCGGACGTTGGTCGAGTGAGAGGAAACTACTCGCCGACGATCTCTTTGATGGTAAAGGTATTGGGTACCGAGATCCAAGAGGTACGCCTTAGTAAACGTTCTTCAATTTAAGAGTCGATGTAAAGTCTCGTCTCGGACTGAAGTGAAGACTCCGGTCCATCTAATTCATGTGTGAGCCTTTGGTCGAACCCTTGTTGTCGTCTTCTTAGTTGACGGTGGTTTTTATACTCACCAGGACTAAGGTCACGACCCTATCACCCCCCATGTGAAACTCCTTCCGGAACGTACCCAATAAAATACGTAAGGAAGGATCTCCGACTGAAGAGGGGTGTTACTCGCACGTCAAGAGTCGGGACTGAGTGACATGTTACCCTCTCAAACCTAGGTCGAGGAACCTCCACCCCCAGTCTCGTTTACGACGGGGTGGGGGTAAGATCGGGTGGAGTGGACAAAATCGTCAAGACGACGGGACCGTGACCTTCACGTCGAGTCCACACTGGGACCTGAATGGGTCGTGTGTCGTCCTCGCGTCTTCCAGGGAGTGTGCGCTACTCGTTCAAGTGTGCACGGGGGGACGGCCCCACACGGACCCCGGGGACGATGGTGTTTGTGATCCGGGGAGTACCCTTAGAGAAGTCAGGAGTCAGTACCTTCCCCACACCCCCACCCCGCACCCCATCCCGCACCCGTCCCCTTCCACCAAGGTTCTGCCCACAGTAGAGTTCTCCGAATCGGTGCTCCTAGACGGCCGGTGTTTCACGGACGGACGGTGAGACGCGACCCTGGACTGCAGGGGAGTAAGTCTGGGAGCTCCTGAGGACGGAGCTACGTGAACTGGGTGTCTCCTTCGGTAACTAAACCGGTGACGAGTAAGAACGGGCAGATCTGCTCGTCGCGGCTCGTCCCGCGACCTGTCCCCTCCTCCGCAAGACTCGTGAGACCGTCGCACCGGTCTTCCTGGTAGGGTCCTTGGTTCCACAAGGACGAGTCTTTTCTTGTTAGATCTCCAGTTCCCCTACTCCCTCGACCCTCATTCTTGTGCCCGTGCGGACCTGGGGTCTAAGAGACTGATCTCCGGTCGTGACAGGTTGTCTTGCTCTTCCACTCGGGGCCCGCACTTTTCTTTGTACACTTCAAGACAATTGAAGTTTGGAATAAATTAAGTTATATAGGTTTTATCGTGGTAAAGTAGTACCTTAAATATACTTTTCAAAATTGATATGAATATAACCACCAAATCATGGACCAGTACAGACTGAGACCGATGGGACGCCTAACATCGGGTGGTCCCCTAAAAAGTCCGTTCTTATGACTTCACATAAGAAGTAAGGTAGTAAAGGAAGAGGTCCCCTAGAAGGGTCGGGTCCCTGTCTTGGACACATAGGACGTAACGTCAGTCTAAGAACTGACGACTCGGTGGTCCTTAGAGTATATATCTGTTTATACACACATACATACATGTATATACATACACACACACGTCAGCACGATTCAGAACCTTTGGGTCGTACGTACAGTATGGATGCCGTGTAGAGTCAAACCTGTTCGGTACAAGTTCATAAAGTCACCCTGGGCACCGACCACCAAGGGGACACCCCGAGATCTGGACCGGGTGCGACAGGGGAGACGACCCTAACGGGGGACGCATCGGTGCGGGTGAAGTGAGTGAGGACGGAGTCTTCAGACTCTGCAAAGGGGTAGTCTACGGGGCAGTGCCCCGAGGTAGGTGCACCCTCCCGGCCTAGATGTCCCAGCGCGGGGGGAGTGTCCTCCAGAGGACGTCTCGGGGTGGTCCGGTGCGGAGGGGACGGCCACAGGAAGTCCGAGACGGGTCTCTTACACGACCCCTTTGCGCACAGTTTCACTTTACTACCCTACAAACGTACATACCTACACTCTCAACCTGGTATTTCTTTCGACTCACGGTTTCTTAACTACGAAAACTTGACACCACAACCTCTTCTGCGAACTCTCAGGGAACTTGACGTTCCTCTAGGTTAGTCAGGTAGGATTTCCTTTAGTCAGGACTTATAAGTAACCTTCCTGACTACGACTTCGACTTTGAGGTTATGAAAGTCGGAAAGGTGGACTACGCTTCTCGACTGAGTAACATTTTCTGGGAGTACGAACCTTTCTAACTTCCGTCCTCCTCTTCCCCTACTGTCTCCTACTCTACCAACCTACCGTAGTGACTGAGATACTCAAACGCATTTGAGACCCTCAACCACTACCTGTCCCTTTGGACCACACGACGCCAAGTACCCCAGCGTCTCAGTCTGCGCTGACTCGATTGGAACGTACAAAAGACTCGAACCAAATCCTACCAAGGAAACGTGTGTGTCCTTTCAGTTCCGTCACCGACCTACCCCACCACCGTCACCCCCACCCCCTCCCAAAGCGTCTCCAAAGGATTGGTAGAGAAAAGGAGGGGGACATTCAACGGTAGACAGGGGTGTTTTCTACTTGTCAAAATACTCACAAAAAATTTTCAGGTTTACGTGGTACAGGTAAACCTCTCTTGTATAACTCAACACTTGGATGGCAGTTAAAGTGACTTTGTCAAAAAAAAAAAAAAAGACCCGTGGTAATCTCCCTTCGTTCGATATTAGTCTTTTTTCCTTTTAAAACACCCCTTTACGCTAATTCGGTCCCTTTTTAGGTTATCGAATTTAAACCTCGACTTAATGGATAACAGGAGACTCCCAAGTTCAAGTGGAGTAATCGGGTATTCAGGGGAAATGACACCCTCGATTCTCTTCCCCACAGGTGAACGGGAGGAAAGGACTAAGTAGAGAGGGGGGAGATAGATCCGGGGAAATCGAGTGTGCGGTCGGTCAGGGTCCGGTCCGTGGCACCGACCACGCCATGCATCCCCTCCCTCCCACCTACGCAGGTCTGGTTCGGGTACTGTGTGTGTGCGAGGGGCCCGAACTTCGGGAATTTGCGAATGTTGTTGGGATTCCCCGTCCGTGACGAGTGAAGACCCAATATCTGCCGTCCAACCTTCGAGTCTCTCCGTCATAGTGACCGGGTTCCAGTGTGTCGTTCGTCCTTCGTTTCCTCGACCTCAAACTTGAGGTCTCGGGTCCGACTGTTTGAGACGTCGGGTGGGAGTCTCTCGTTGACTTTGGGTAAGAGGACAATGACAGACCCGAAGGACAGGGTGTCTTTGGCGTAGAGACGTTCAAGACTGCAAGAGCGATCCGTACCGTCTGGATGTGACCCCGAGGGTGGGTCCCCACCAAGACCAGGGGTCCAACGGATCTAGACAGTCACAGACCCCTGTAAAGATCGACAGTTTTCACCCCTCACCCTCCCCTCTCCGCGACGACCACCCGTCACCATCTTCTGTCTCCCCGACGGTTGTAGAGTGCTACGTGTCCTGTGGGGGTGGGTGTCGTGTCTGACAGTCCTCCCGACTCCAGAGCACCCATCAAGATCTTCCATCTTGACTACCTAGACGAGACGAGTCCTGTCTGAGTATGTCTCTAGACGTCTGTCGGACTGTGGGACGCAAATTTCACTCTCCATTCGGGTGGTCGGAAGGGGGTCTCCCGCACCGATGGTGTCCTTTACTGTCACTCTCTACGAGACCCGAACACGACAGACCTCTTCTCTTCTGTCCACGACGACTCCCCTTCTGGCCGAGTGACGGGTAGTCGTCCCGGGGGTCCTGTCTACAGGAGGACCTGACGTTTTTCGTCCTAACCCTCGTACCCACCTTGATACCCCTCGGTCCGAAGTCGAGTCACACTCCTCGCTGTCCCTCTCTGTCTCCCCGAACCCGTGTCACTCGGAGAGGAGGGACCTCCCGGTGGGGAGAGACCTCCTACCACTCCGTCCTGTAGGAAAGGTCCAGGACCTGTGGACTCCTACGTCCTTCCACGACCCCCTATTACCCCCACGATTCCCTACGACGCCCTACAACTCCCTACAACCCCCTATGACCCCTACGACTCTCTACGACCCCCTACGTCCTCCTACGAACCCCTACAACCCCCTACTACTCCCTAAGATCCCTACGACCCCCTACTACTCCCTACGACCCCCTATGACTTCTACGACCCCCTATGACTTCTACGACTCTCTACGACCCCCTACGACTCGCTACGACCCTCTACGTCCTCCTACGACCTCCTACGACTCTCTATAACCTCCTATGCCCACGACTCCCTACGACCACCAACGACTCCTACGACTCTCTATGACCCCCACGTTCACCTATGACTCCCTAAGACCCCTACGACTTCCCTCCGACTCCCAACGACCCCCTACCCGGTATACGAGAGATAAAGTGTGTGTGTGTGTGTTTGTGTGTGCGTGTGTTTTGGGACGTGTCGAGGATGAAGGGTCCGAGTTGTAGGTCAAAGGTTATCTTATAGTTTTAGGAAAGACAAAAGTAGACGGATTTATCAATTCAGTAAGACCTATATTTAAACACAGACGTCCCCACAAAGGAGAGGTCACTCGTTTTGACTCACCAATTATGAAAAAAAAAAAAAGACCAATGTTGTACATTCCTTTCAAGACATCAATCTCCTCCAACCGAAGACCTTACATGTCGGGACTCCGGTAACATGACGTTGGAACCGACCGTACCCCACACCCCTGTCCCTCTCTTGCACTGTTCGGTGTTACGGACCTGAGTGTCGCCGTCTAGGACCTCGACACCTATTCACCCGGGCAGACCGACCCGTACCTCGTACGAGGGACGCGGGACCCGTCCACCGTGGACGACTAGTACCACAGACCCGGCCCCTAAGGTCCGCCCCGAGAGGTCGTGAGTCGCCCGTCGTTCTTGGGTGCGGGACGTCCGACGAGAGGGGATAGAGAGGAGGGAACAGAGGAGGAAATCTCGAAGGACCCAAACCCCTGACTTATAATCTTACTACACGAAACGTTAGTTCACCCCTCAGAGTGGTGGAAAGTCAGGATTCAAATTAGGTCTTCTTAGACTCCGACTTTTCGTTTTCGTATACCGGAGGAAGAGGGAGTAGACAGTTCAAGAAAGAGTAGGAGGCTAGGTGGGAGACCTTTTGTGCACCGGTTCACTCCGGGCGGTACCGAATTCCGGTGCACCCGGTCGTGCCGAGAGATCTCGGGGCGTGGGTTGGGGTGGACGGGGTTCGAGACTCGGGCGGCCGGTTCGAGTGGACCACTAGTGCATCCCACGTTTCGTGTGCTCCTTCCACGGATACTTCCACGACTAGAAGAACCACCGAGCGACGGCGGAGGAGAAGACGAGGAGGTCTGTCGCAAGGGCGTGTGACGCGTGTTCTCTCCCTCCTCCACTCAGTGCCCCGCCCGGCCGGTCAGTGTCCCTGAGTGATAGCACGTACGTCCACCACCGACGCTCTCGTCCTTGAACCGGTACCTCGGTCTCTCTGGGCTCGAGTTGATCCGGCATTCGTGCACTGGACCCCATGAAACAGACTGTAGTGACCCAGTAGTAGACATTTTATGCCTCTCATTATGTTGTTTTGAGACGTGTGTCCCCGTTCCCCTCCCACCTGGTTGACCCTCTAATCCTGACTGTCATATGTGACTTCACTTTCACTTCACCGAGTCAGCACAGGCCGAGAAACGTTGGGGCACCTGACATCGGATGGTCCGAGGAGGTAGGTACCCTAAGAGGTCCGTTCTTATGACCTCACCCAACGGTAAAGGAAGAGGTCCCTTAGAAGGGCTGGGTCCCTAGCTTGGGTCCAGACGGCGGAACATCCGTCTACGAAATGGTAGACTCGGTGGTCCCTTCGGGTACATATGTGATAGTACGCGTTTTGTCTATTCGATCACCCTTCGAAGACATGTTCTCCCCATGGAGTCGAACCACGAGACACTACTGGATCTCCCGCTCTACCCCCTACCCCACCCTCCCTCCGCGACCTCCCTCCCCTAAATACATGCGTATATCGACTAAGTGAGGCACCATGTTGTCTTTAACTGTGTTGTAACATTTCGTTAACAAGAGGTTAATTTTTTTTCTTTACTGTATCTTATTTCACGACGTTTTCCGACGAAACTCTTAATTTACGGACTTCGTATGTTTCGTTAATCGTGTCACGGGTTCGTTCACGTTTATTTGTGTGAGGGATCCATCACAGAGATCTAGAAGGGAAATGGAATGGATTAAGAATAGAGATTAAGAAATAGAAAACTAGGACGATCCACGATGAACAGGACGGAATGTTACTTCTGGGACTCAAGTGACTCCGGTTTAGTACACGAGTCGACCATTCGCCAACGTCTTGAACTTGCGTACAGACCCACTGACCTCCGTCCATGGGAGGTCGACACCGTCGGGCCTGAGACACACGTGACACCGGGTCCGAAGGAAAGGAGGTGTGGAATCCGGCATAAAGAAGGTCGGGTTTCGGGGTCGGTCGGGTCCCGATGTCTGTAGTGTAATAGTCCACCGACTTTGAGGTCATGAGACCGGTGGAGTGCGCTTCTCAACTGAGTAACCTTTCCTGAAACTACGACCCTCCCTAACCCCCGTCCTCCTCTTCCCGTGCTGGTTCCTACTCTACCGACCTACCGTAGTGACTGAGTTACCTGTGCTCAGACTCACTTGAGGCCCTCAACCACTACCTGTCCCTCCGGACCGCACGACGCTAAGTACCCCAGTGTTTCTCAGTCTGTGCTGACTCACTGACTTGACTTGACTACAAACTTCTTGAATCAACTAAGGAAGTCTCTACTTCGAACCACTTCGATGTCCTGGTAATTCAGGGACCTCTTAGCCCCTGTGTCGAGACTCCTACGGGTGGACGTGGAGATTGGTGTGGGACAAGGACTGAGGCGAGACGAGGGACGGAAAGCTCTTGACGATAGAGTCCGCCCGACCCTCGTCGTCAAGAACGTTGGGGAAAGGACATCGGAGTCGTTTTACTTGTTCATTGTAGGCCCGACAGGTAGAGGTGTTCGCTCCGCAGTGCAGGAGGTCTAGTGTCCTGGGTTGCACCGGTACACAAGGATGACAAATGAAAAAAAAAAAACTGTTAATTTTTATATAACTAAATAAAATTAACCTCCTATTAATGTTATAACACTACCGAAGACGGTATGTAATCATACTTAGCCGGTGTCCGTATGTAATTTTATTTACTGTACTAACGTCTTTACTTGCCCCTCCTTCTGACACCTGTCTCAGTAGGTCCTCACTTCCATTGAACCGTCTTCAGTCCGTCCCGACGTCTCACGTACGTGCGCACGCACAAGTCAGAGAGTCAACACAGACTGAGAAACGTCGGGGTGCCTGACATCGGTGGTCTGAGGAGACAGGTACCCTATGAAGTCCGTTCTTATGACCTCACCCCACGGTAAAGGAAGAGGTCCCCTAGAAGGGTTGGGTCCAGAGAACACAGAGGACGTAACCGTTCGACCAAGAAATGGTGATCGTGGTGGACCGTTCGGGTCTGGTTCGAGACCACTTCCACTTCAGTGAGTCAGCACAGGCTGAGAAACGTTGGGACACCTGACATCGGATGGTCCGAGGAGGTAGGTACCCTAAGAGGTCCGTTCTCATGACCTCACCCAACGGTAAAGGAAGAGGTTCCTTAGAAGGACTGGGTCCCTAGTTTGGGTTCAGAGGGCGTAACCTCCGTCTGCGAAATTGGAGACTCGGTGGTCCCTTCGTCCTGTACCTTAAAAAACGGGTTTGCGGGACCAGGACGAAGGTCTTCCACACGTCCGTAGTAGGAACCGGAGTAGGAGGATTCCCACCTGACACGGTGGAGACACGAGCCGACCTCTGGTCTCTGTACTGTAGACACTCGTTGTACACCTGCATCTAGGACGTCACAGGCGGAACATGTGGCCTCCGGGGAAAGACACGACCCCCTCGGTCCGACCCTCTGCTCCGTCCGCCCGACACACGTGTTTCGGTCAAGACGAGAGGGGCGGCGCAGGTTCCTCGGACTCTTGGGAGTCGAACTTGGGTCAGAACGTTTCTGAAGGTCTGACTTGAACGTAGCGGAAGGTCTGACTTGAACGTAGCGGACACAGAGGGCGTAACCGTTCTTCTAAGAAATGATGACTCGGAGGACCCTTCGGTCCGACGTCACTGGACTGTGGTTTGATCCAGTCAGACAAGTTACTTTCGGTCCTCACCCCTCCTGCAAGTACTCGGTCCGAGCACTCGTCGTACCCGCGTTTCCGTCGGAGGGGAAGGGAGGTGTTCTTGGTTGTAAGATGATTAATTAGTGTCGAGAAGAAACAGTCTAAAGACCAGTGTCTACCTGTTAAGGTACAATCAAACCTGACCAGGGGATTTTAAGGACGTCTTAAAAAAAGGGAGGGAACTGACATAGGAAGGTCCTTAAATCTTTCAACTCTTGACCTCAGACCGGGTCATGTCTGTCTAAAGTATGACCGACTTTACATAATGAGTACTGATTGTAGTACTTAATTAAAGATTAGTGAGTATAGTTATCGGTGAGTGTAAAGGACTAAAGAATTAAATTATATATGTGGTGAAATCTATACCACTATCCCCAAGTAAACGTAAGTAACTAAACTATGAGTGTAGAGACATTCTATCATTCAATGAGTCAGCACAGACTGAGAAACGCTGGGGTACCTGACGTCGGGTGGTCCGAGGAGGTAGGAACCTTAAAAGATCCGTTCTCATGACCTCAGCCAACGGTAAAGGAAGAGGTCCCCTAGAAGGGCTTGATCCCTAGCTTGGGTCCAGAGGACGTAACGCCCGTCTGTGAAATGGTAGACTTGGTGGTCCCTTAGGGTTAGGATATTCTAATCCTGACTATTTTGACATTAGAAGTGAAAAAGTCTACTCTGTCTCCGTGTCTCTTCAATTCATTGAACGAGTTCTAGCGTGTTACTAACCCTCTTCCCGCCGTCACCCCACTGGTTGAACGGGGCCCGTTAGTCCTGGCAGGGTCCAAATCATGACTTTCAGGACGTCGGACCTACCAAATGTGTCCTGACAGGTCAAAAGTCTGTCTCCTAGGGTGTAGACTCCTGGTGAGAGGCAGAGCCCGTTGGGTCCTACCAACCAGAGGGATGTACTATCGGCATCAACTTGGGTCCAGTAGACTGAGACTTACAGTGGACGGTTGAGGGACCCCAGTAATGTGGAGGGACCCCTACACACATGCAGTGGAGTAAGTCTTTTAGACTTCGTATGTTGGTTCTTCCGTCTCTTGTCTTCTCGTTAAAACGGATTTCAGTGTGTCGTTCTCAGTAGCATTTAGAAAAGTGAAAGGTAAATGTGGACCCACAGACATCGTAGAAGAATGTTTCTGGAGACCGAGAACACTGAACACGTCTATGTTCACCCGTACCTCTCTTCCGTGCCCAGGGGTGGGACCTGTAGACCCACGTCACTCCACTAGTCGGGCAGAACCAAACGGACTCTGCCAGAACTAAAAGTCCGAGTTTCAGTGTGTAGGACCCTCGGGAGTGTCAGGGTCCGTTTAGTCTTATTGTCAGTGGGAACGCCGCACAGACCATGTAAGAAATGTTGTGGCGAACAAAATTATTACTTTAGGCAGTTAGTTTTGAGAGTCATGCTAGTCGCATCCTTAACGTCCTCCACACCCCACACTCGACCCTCAGGGCTCAGTAGTGTCATGTGAGTGGGTGACCTTCCTCGTATCCTAAGACGTGTAGAGGAACTTGTACTCCTAGTTTCAGTAAGCCATTTACTGAGTAGTTCCCCGTGGTCTCTTCGACCACCATTGTGACCTTCGACCGGGAGAAGGCCCCACACTGGAGGTTGGTATAAAAGGTAAAGAGGTCATGAGATGTAACATCTCATTGGGACTAGTCACTCCTTCGAGACCGGTACACAGGATCAGGGTCGACACGGGAGTGTCGACACACCGGAGTCCCTTCAGTGAGTTGGAGAGACTCAGGTCAAGGAGTAAATAGTCTCCACCTAAAGTGTCAATCCGGATATCGATCTCGTAGGTGAATCGTCTCTATCTTCCCTGAGTGGACGATGGGTCGAGACCTCCTCCCTCTTCGAAGGAGACGGGGGGTTGGGGTGGGGACTCCCCCGTGAACCCAAGGACGACTCCCAGACTCCTGGGTTGACAGAGGGGTTCTCGTCGTAGAGAAGGAGGGTGGTGTCGTCTTTTAGGACGGGGACTCGGAACTTCTTATAAATTTCTGTCTGTAAGTAATTTCGAAACTTCCAGGAGTCTTCCTATTTGTCTTTGTAGAGTCCCTGAGAGACTCCTTATTTTGTCTGGGAAGTCTCCGATCGCACTAGTTCCAGTGAGAAGTAACATTTTTGGACACCCCTTAAGTAAAATAGACAAGGACGTTTCGAAACATGTCCTCTCTTTCTAATTTGTCGTCCGTGAGGCGTCTGTGTAAGGAAAAGACCCAAGGGTGTGATGCTTCGAGTTGTAGAACATGGGTCTTTTTGCATTGTTCTCATACGGTAAACTTAATTACTTGTTGGGAATTCTTTTAATTATGAGTTAGTAAAATTTCACTGGAATAGTTTTCTCTACTATCATCTTCAGACGAGATCGTGTCTAAAAAAGTTTCGACTCTCAAGTCTTAGAACTCGGAAAGTCTGTTTCGTTCCGAATAGTTATCTTACAGTTCGACACTTGGGAAGGTACCGACTCTCAGGAGAAACCAATTATGACTCACCAGTCGTGTGTTCGTCGCGGTCTCGGTCTGGAGACCCGAATTCAGATACGAAGAACATGACTGGACAACACACCGAAATCCGTTCAATGTGTCGAGAAACACGTAGTCGGAGAAGTAAAGATTTTACCCCTGTTACGTTCATGGACACACCGTCCTAGGATAACTCAAATTGATTCATTTGTCGGGCCTTCCTCGATTCTGTCACGAACGAGTCTCAGTCTCGAGTAAGTCACACCTAGGATTTATAATAAGTAAGTCATATATAGATACTCTGTTACTGATACCGGGTCGTGATGGAACTTGGGGGTTTGAGGGAGGGTGACGTTTTAAAGAGAAGGATATAAATACTCTCTCTCGTGTGTCGCTGATCGCTGATAACGGTCCATTCTAGACTCGAACTCAGACCCGAGGGTACGCCACGTCTCCGACTCTCCGGTCTTCGACAGAACCGGTCCAAACAACCGGGTCTCACGTTCGCGTCGCGGTCACACACACACACACACACACACACACACACACAGCCCATCCCGCCCCGTCCCCCCGCGTCAACCAAGGTTTCCGACACTGTTCTGTGTCGTAAGGGAACTCGGTTTTCCTCTACCCGAGAGGACCACTGTACACTCCAGTTTCTGTACAAGGGGTCCTCCGAAGTCCTTACCCCGTCTCCCTACCTAATAGGACCCCTATAGACTTTTCAGTCATGTACTCCACTGACACCGATTTTGTACACCCCGCACCCAGGACTGACTGCGTGTCTCCTGTCATCGACCGGGTCCTGAGTCTCTCTGTAACCCTAAACGGAAGGCCGAAAATCCTTTTACTTTGTTTTCCGGTCCTTTGTCCAACTGACTGGACCTCTTTTCGGAGCTCAAACCCCAGTCCTGACCACACTCGTCAGGACGGGACTCTGGACTTTTCACCCCCGGACAAGACCCGGGACCTATGACTCCCTGGGTCCGGACGGGTCCTTCACTCCTCAAGTCCCGATTCCCCTACCCGTGTGAGTCTTGGGTGTACGAGGTAGGATCTGGTTCGAGACACACACACACACACACACACACACACACACACGATTCAGTGAAGTCAGTACGGGGTGATAAACGTTGAGACACCTGTCATTGGGTGGTCTGAGGAGACAGGTACTCTAAGAGGTCCGTTAATATGACCCCACCCAACGGTACAGGAGGAGGTCCCCTAGAAGGGTTGGGTCCCTAGCTTGGGTTCAGAGAACACAGAGGACGTACCCGTTCACCCAAGAAATGGTGAACACGGTGGACCGTTCGGGTCTGGTTCGGGATCCCTGTACCTTAAAAAACGGGTTTGCGGGACCAGGACGAAGGACCTCCACACGTCCGTAGTAGGAACCCGAGGAGGAGGATTCCCACCTGACACGGTGGAGACACGAGCCGACCTCTGGTCTCTGTACTGTAGACACTCGTTGTACACCTGTGTCTAGAACGTCACAGGTGGAACATGTGGCCTCCGGGGAAAGACACGACCCCCTCAGTCCGACCCTCTGCTCCGTCCGCCCGACACACGTGTTTCGGTCAAGACGAGAGGGGTGGTGCAGGCTTCTTGGACTCTTGGGAGTCAAATTTGGGTCGGAACGTTTCGCAATATTTACGTATGAAGAGTTCCGTCTTCCGATCTTATAGAAAGTAAATTGTCAAACATTCACGGTATCTGAACTACGAAAACTTGACACCACAACCTCTTCTGAGAACTCTCGGGGAACCTGACGTTCCTCTAGGTTGGTCAGGTAGTATTTCCTCTAGTCAGGACCCACAAGTAACCTTCCTGACTACGACTTCGACTTTGAGGTTATGAAACCGGTGGACTACGTTTCTTGACTGAGTAACCTTTTCTGGGACTACGACCCTTTCTAACTCCCACCCTCCTCTTCCCCTACTACCTCCTGCTCTACCAACCTACCGTAGTGGTTGAGTTACCTGTACTCAAACTCATTTGAGGTCCTCAACCACTACCTGTCCCTCCTGACCCCACGATGTCAGGTACCCCAACGTTTCTCAGTCTGTACTGACTCGTTGACTCGACTTGACTTGACTTCAACTTAAATAACTTTAAGAGTCATAAGTACATCTACCGAACACTTTGAGGTAAACGTGATAACGGTGTATTAGGTATTTTGAACCCCCGTCTAGGTCCACCTCGGTGTTAGATCTAGACAATTTATACCGTTCACGGGGGAGAAGGGACTCCCGGCGTCGAAGAAGTAGATGTTTTAGTTGTCGTGTCCCTTCCGGGAAGGTAGACCGAAACGTGTCAAGACTCTGGGAGACCGAGTCGAGAGTGGGACATCGGGAACTAGTGTTCGTACGCATACAAAGTGGTTTCCAGGTCAGACTTCAGTACTTGGACACGGCCGCTCACCGCGGGAGTCGACCTGTGCCTCTCGTCCCGACGCTGTAGTTGTGGTCCCCAGGGGTACGTCCCCGGGGGTTGTTCCGAGGGGCAGTCCCGAGGGGTAGGCACAGGGACTCCCGTGGTCGCTGTCCTAGACTGATATTAACCAAGGTTCAACACTAGACCCTCTTGACTTCGGTCATCTGACTGACCAATCTCGGGTCCACCCATTTTTGAATCATTAAGGGTCAAGGAAACACGGACGTCATTGGGCTCTGGTGAGGTCTTTCTACCCTCTTCCCTCCCAGAGAGTCCCAGGGACTAAGTTGAATCTCGACTCTCAGGGACTGGAACGCCACCACGACTTCGTCTCCTTAGGTCGGACAGTAAGAGGGACAGTTTACGAGACGTCCTTCTCGGTCGTAGGGAGCCCTCGAAGGACTGTTTACGGTGGGACCCGGAGTCCCTTTTGAGTTTTAATTCAGGGTCCTCCGGTCGTCCCGCCACCGACACTTCCCTTAGAAGGTCACTTGTTTGCGTGGCACTGAACGGTGGGACCTGTTCCTTCAGACTGAAGATGACTAGCCCTGACCTGAGGGGGTCGAGGACCGTGGTTGACCGGGACCTTCGACGGACTTCGGAATCACGGCCTCCAAGCCCCCCGGATCCCCGTCGGAGGAAGGGGCGATGGGGTCTCGATTGACACGGCAAAGAGTGAACACCCCTCCTACTCAAACCTCGGAGGTTTTTTGTTCGGACTCCTAGGTGACAGGTTCTCGGTCACGGGAGGACACTCCGGTCGCGAGCGCGACAGGGAGACCCTCACCTGGGGTATCTTTTCCCGTCCGACACCGGTGACTTCCCTGTCCCGACAGCGCGGGCGGGTGAGGAGACGTTGGAGGCTGGTCGGAGGCGGTCGCCCCGGACAACCTTAGTCGTGTTCCGTTAGGGGGGGGTGGTAGGGGGTCTTCGGGAAGGAGAGGGATGACTTCCGACGAGAACGAGGAACCGGGACGTCCTGGGGTCCCGAGACCCCTCTCCCAAAGGAACCCCGAAGGACCCCGAGTCTTCACTGCTCGTAGGGGGACGGCCCCACCCCCCCGCCGCGCCTCCTCCCTTCTCTCCGGGTCGCCGGTCGTCTCGTCGACGGAGAAGAGGACTGAAGGGGTCCTCGAGAAAGGCACCACAGACTGGACCTCCGGTAATCTGTAGACGTTTTAACCTCGGGTGGGTCCACCGTGTCACCATTTCTTAGACGGACGGTTACGTCCTCTACGTTCTCTACGTCCAAGCTAGGGACCCAGTCCTTCTAAAGGGACCTCCTCCTTTACCGTTGGGTGTGGTCATAAGAACGGACCTTTTAAAGTACCTGTCTCCTCGAACCACCCGATGTCAGGTACCCCAGTGTTTCTCCACCTGTACTGACTCATCATAGAATTTTCCCGACTTTTCCTGGGTGGTAGTAGGACAAGACCTTCAACTTCCCTCTCTCCACTACCCCAAACATGACCAGATTTATTCTTGACTAAGGAAAGGGTCGACTAAGGGAGGAGGGGACAATCCAAGAACTGCTCACCCGAGTGAGCAAGTTCACGGCCCTCAAGTTATTGTGACGGATGTCGAAGATCTCACGAGGGGCAGTTACAGGATCTCTTCCGTGTGGAAGAGTTCCCTCCAGGAGAGTGGGGTCCCACTACCCTTCCCCTAGGAATCCACTATGACTGGGTACGTGCCGGTGCACGGTGCTCCGTCCCGCTCGGAAACACAGCCACGTGTGGACACCAGGCAATGTGTCCGTCGACTGTATGCTCGTGCATTCGGACACACACACCTCGA
This sequence comes from Capra ibex, assembly GCA_006410555.1. Lineage (NCBI taxonomy): Eukaryota > Metazoa > Chordata > Mammalia > Artiodactyla > Bovidae > Capra > Capra ibex. The sequence continues at coordinate 8,565,537 of SJYO01004576.1, forward strand.
GTGTGTAACAGTATGTACCAAGTGTGCGGGACCACAGAAAGTGTTACCTGCATCACATGTACTAAGACCCTCCTTCTAAGACGTTGATCTTCGAGACCCGGCCGCACATTAGACCTTCCTGGTAGGACTCCCCTCACCCCTCGTGTCCGAATGTACGGGAAGACACAGGTCTGTCGTACTTCGAGTTCCAAAAGAGAAACAAAAAACGAGTACGCGTTTTATTGAGTCTTGACTTCCTCGGAAACCAGTCTGACTGAGGGGAGGGGAGTGGATCCTCGAACGAAAAGGCACCGGGACCTCCGTAAGCGTGGGACTCCTGTCTCGAGGGAGGGACCGGGGACCGGAGGGTACGTGGCCAGGAGAGACGGACGGAGTGAAAAGTACGGTAGAACTATCGTTTTGGCGGAAAGTTCCCAGGTCTCGTAGTCCTGTATTTTATCGTCTCAGATATCTTGTCCCTGGGTCGTCGTCAGGGGGAGGAGTGAGGGGAGAGGAGCATTCCTTTCGGTTCCACGAGAGTCCTGTCGAGTCGACTCAGAAAGGCGGAAGACAGGGACTCCCCGACCCCCCGTCCCCATCCCCCCTACCATTCTGAACGACCCCAGCCCCACCCCTCTACCTCCGTGGGATTGGGCATGACGGGTGGGGCTCGACGGAAGGACTCTTTGTCGTCGGTCCCCTCTTACCTCCACCCACCCGTCCAAAGTGGTACCCTCAGAGTCCTACTGTGGGAGGGAGACGTCCCTGAGGTTCAGGTCCCCTGTGGTCTCCCACGACAGACCCCCCCCCCCCGTCCTCCTGGGGGGAGTGGGGCGGTATCGGGAAGTCTCCGAGGAAATTCCTGGTGTCTCCTTCCCCGGCGGGTCCTGAGTGAGAGAGAGGGGAAGGGAGAGAGAGAAAGATAACGTGCGCGCACGTGTGTGTGTGCTCGTCCTCTGTCTTCGTCACGGTCCGTGGTCTCTTTCCTTTCTCGGCCGTCTCGGCGTGCGACGACAGACTTCTCGAGACTCGTCGTGGGGTTCGGAGGGCCGGTCCGAGAGTCCCGGACTACCCTCGGTACGTTTCCGGAAGTCGTCACTTGTCTCTAGTGACGGAAGGGCATATACGACAATGAATTTCACTTGTGATGTGTACGGTTTCTTCAGGCCGTTTCAGGGCTAAGAGACGCCAAAGGTAGGGGTTCTCAGCACCTGACATATGTAAGTATAGCGTGGGTGGAAACCCCTCCAGGACGAACCAACTACGAGATTCGTGGACAGCACTCTGGGTTTTGCAACGGGGAAAAGAGGATGGAGTCAAAAGGTTTGTCCTGTGTCTCCGAGCCACAATTTCCTCGAACGGGTTTCGACGTGCTACCTCGCACCCCCCTCAGTTCCTGGGGGAAAGGGGCTGTTTCGAGGGTGGGGCGAGGAGGTGGCTCACGGGGCGGGGCGCGGGAGTGGACCCCACCTACAGGTGGTCGTCGTGCTCGCAGACGTACCACTAGTGCAGCTACGCGAACGTCACCTTCGCCCGGTGGAACTCGTGGAACGTCATGCACGTCGTCTCGTGCTGCTTCCTCTCGTCCTTCGAGTCGCGCACCTTCCGCGGGCACTTCTGCCGCTTCGCGTCCGCGAGCAGCCCGGCGGCCGACGTCTCGCACGTCCTGCGCATCTCGACCACCTTCGGCTCGGTCCTGTCCCGCTCGCGCCGCCGGCCCTTCCACTCGCGCACGTCGGTGCACATCCGGTGGTACTCGCGCCGCAGCGCCTCCGCGTAGAACCGCGCCATCGAGTCGCCTTTCTGGTGCCGGTGGGTCGCCAGCTACGACTCGCGCCGGTACGACTCGTACCTCAACCGCCAGTCTTTCCACAGCTCCTTCCGCCGATCCGCCGTGTCCGCCAGGGGTCGGCCGCCGGCGACGCGGTGCTGCGGACGGTCGCACTCGCCGTACAACTGGTGCCACGTGTCGTCCAACGGCGTGCACTCCAAGTCCCACTTCTCGCGGCCGCGGACCGCCGCCTACAGCCGCGACACGTCGTCCGTCTCGTCGTGGTCGCGCAACCTGTCGTCGCTCTGCGGGTAGCACGGGTGGTCGTCGGGGCGGTCCGGGCGCAGGGTGCTCAAGTACCACGCGCGGGCGGCGACCGCGAGTCCCGGGCGGCGGGGCGCGGCGGTACCGCGTCGGGTGGCGGCCGAGTCGGGGAGCCGCCGTCGCGGCGGCGGGGCGCGGGGGGCCAGGGGCGGCGGTACCGAGGGGGTCATGGGACGGGGGGCCTCTCCCGCGCGCCGGCGGGGCCTCGGGCCGCGGTGGAGGGCCCGTTCGCGGGCACGCGGCGGCTTGGGCCTCGAAACGCGCGGGAGCCTAGGGCCCGACGCCCGCGGCCGCCGGCGGAGAGTGGGGTAGGGAGGCGCGAGGCAGAGCCAGAGGCGCCGGGGAGGACGTTGGAACGGAAGAGACGGAGGGCAGAGAGGCGACGAGCGAGAGGAGCGAGAAGGAGAGACGGAAGGAGAGGTGAAAGAGAGAGAGAGGGGAGACGACACGAAAGAAAGAGTGGGTGACGACAAGAGAGGCAGACAGAGAGCGTGGGGAGTGGTCTAAAGAGGAGGGGAGAACAAGAAGGGAGAGGAGAGCAGACCGAGTGAGGTCTTAGACCGACGAAGATAGTGTCTTTAAGGGGCGACTCCGCGCGCTCGCGCGCGCGTGTGTGTGAGTCTTTCTTGGTCGGGACTTCCGAGGCCACGCCCCACTAACCGAGAACCATCGAAGGACAGAGGGTGGGGGTGAGGGGTTAGGAGGGACTTACACACAGTTTCTGTCCGACTCAGTTCCTTCAGACGGGCTCTTTTCCCTCCCTACAGACCCGTGGAAGTACCGAGTCCCGATGGGTAGGCTCGGGGTCGCGATCGGACCGGTCTGCACCTGCCCCTCCAGGACGGGGTGGACAGGGAGCCTCGGAGCGTCACGACTTCAAAGAGGGAGACACCCGACTCGCCGCCCTCGAGACAAACGACTTTACCCTTCCTTGTGTGGAGAGAGGTTGGAGACACTAGTTCCGGGACCGGGGACTACAGAGGGTCCCAGGGGGGTCGGACAGGGGTCCCGTCGTCGATGTGAGGACCCCCGCGAACCAAGTGCCCCGACAGAAGGGTGGCGGGAAGTCGGACCCGAAGTCGGCGTAGGAGTTCGGACGACCCCACTACGACTCTGTGGGGGATCAGGTCTCTCCGGAAATAGACCGGGACTCACGAGTGTCCACCTACCTACCGAGACGGACAGATTCCGGTCAGAGTCGTCTCGGGACCCCACCGACTATTGAGTCGTGAGGGTCGGGTCCGAGGGGACACCGGGAGACGGTCGGGTGTGTGGTACACGACACCCAGACCACCCCGTCGACCAAGGTCAGACGCTCCCTGGACTTACTGTGTGGGACGTCCTTGGGAAGTCTTTTTCCCGTCCTCCCACCGACCACACCGAACCACCTCTGGGACTCTTGAGACTCGTTCGTCCGAGGGTAGAGGAGGAGGCCCTTCGTACGGGGTTGACACCGGGAGGAGAGAAAGACAGGCCCGGGGTCCACCTCCCGAAGGACCCACTAGGTCGCCGATTTTTAGACGGACGGTCACGTCCTCTACGTCCAAGTTCGGGACGAGGCCCTTCTAACGTGTACAGCTCCCCGTCGACCCGGGCGCGTGGTATTGATGTCTGGGACGTGAGACCTCGAGTGTCCGACGTTGCTCTCTCCGGTGGTGTCACCCTCCGGCCATGTGACGTTGACCTCTTCCCGGGGGTGAGCCGTGTCGATCTTTTTCGGGCGCACGTCGTTGCTTTTGTCTCACGTCCGTTTTTATTTATTTAGAATCCTTTTTTTTTTTTCTAGGGCCCCCTCCCACACGTCTAGTCCCGAGGGTAGAATGGGACACTGACTTGAAAATGATTGTGTGGTGACTACAGTGTCCTAGGACCGTTCAATGGTCTGGAGTTCCTCGGAGTAACAGGAAGAAATGGAGGGTCCCAAGACCATTCTTTATTGATTCTGTGACACACGCGTCTCGAAACGGGTGGTCTCCTCCTTTACTTGGCCTTCGGTCGGTAGAAGAGTAGCGAACCGGGTAGTGCACCGGACGACTGAAGTCCCAACCGATACAGAAGCAATCTATGAACCGTAGTCTCACTCTATAAGTGAACGTATAGAGGGGACGAAGGTTTCTGAAACAAGGGTGTTCATCGGGGATCGTTCTCTGTCCACTAGTCCATGACAAACACCTTATTTACGCACTCGATTTATGTAACGAGACTCGTGACAACCCAGATCAGAAGAATATGAAGTCCCAAATAGTCTTAGTGGACTCTTTGAACCCCACGACCAATTCTCAATCCAAGGACCCAGTATGAAGACTCCAACCAGACCCTTAGACGTAAGAATCACTCGACAAGCCCACTATGACTACTCGCACCAGGTACTGATACGGGACTCCTCGTTTCAGGTCCTCTTCGCCAGTCCACCGCCCCGACCTACGGTTGAGTAGTGCACCATGTAGGAGATCGTCACCGGATTACGAAACCGGACCTCGAAGGACGACCTCCCAGTGGTCGTACACATCCTTCACGTTTCACTTCACAATTGAGTAGAGAATGCCGTGTCACCTCAAATATTCTGTGTAGGTTTGTAATAACGTGAGGTAAAGTAGAGACGGGTTGCTGTTCTTTTTTTTTCGAAGAGTAGGTGTAAAAACTCTACTTCGACGACTCTGAGTTTTTCTAATTCACTGTTTTGACCAGTCCCTACTTCGGTCGTAGAGATTGAGGTATCTGACGGGGGGAAGACGTGTAAGGTCTCCAGGAGTCAGTGAAAGAGTTCACTCACAGGAACCAGACCTTGATCTTTCATAGAGTTGAAACGTTGTAGTTTTACTAGAACCACTAGTCCACTGGTCCGTGTCGTCGGTATTTGGTTCCCAGTGTGTGTGTGGTGTGTAGTAAAACTTTTAGTAAACGAAAGACTTTAAAATTTCCGTTGTAACTTTCCAATTTTACCGTCTTTCGACGAGTCTTGTAAAATTGAGTCAAATAATTTCTTTTCTTCGAGTAAAAGAAGACCAACACTTGTTATAAAGGAAGAGGATCCCACCTCGGTCGACCCCCCCCCCACGACACCCTCCCGACCAGAGGAATCCCTGGTCCAAGAGTCGAGGGTCCGACCCGAAGTGACTCGTGTCCAGACTGTCGAGGTCTGGTCGTTACTCCAGTGCGAGTGGCTCCTTCGTTCTACGGACAGGAACAGGGTCCGAAACTATACCCCAAAGACAACGAGGAGTCCTTTCCCCCGGGTGTACTGGTCCTCTACTTAGAAGTCCCGGACCTCACACGGACGGTCCTCCGATGTGACACCGGTCTAGACGTGCAGTACGAAGAGACTCGACCTCTCTTCACTACCCTATAAGCACTGTCACAATTGTGCTCAGTAATTCACGACAGTAACTCGGGGCTCCCTCCCGAGTCGTCCCGACTCAGAGTGGGCGAAACTACCAAATGACATCAAGGTGTGCCTCCGTCTATGTGTCTGGATAGAAACCCTTAGGAACGGAGTTGGGAAGTTGTGTCTATAGTACTAGGGTTGAACTACTCTACTTCCTCGACTCTGGGTCTTTCCAGGAATTAAACGAGTTCCAGTGAGGTTCAACCGTACTTATGGGTAAGGAAAGAGGTCCCCTAGAAGGTCTGGGCCCCTACCTTGGACCCAGAGGACGGAACATTCTCTAAAAAAATGAGAGACCCGGTGGTCCCTTCGGGGTATTTATTCCGTCATATTCATTTAATTCTTCCATCTCAGTAGCACACTTAACCTTAGGTGTAGATAAATTGTAACTTTGTACAAAAGGGGTAACGTAAATAGTGTGTGTACACGAACTTGTGTCTGTGCGTACTGAGTATTTGATGTTACTCTACAACTGTGACTTCACCAGGAGAAGTGTCGATAGAAATCTGTCTATCCTTTCCAAATATGTTTCACAGTGGTTACGGGGTTCTTTCCAGAGTGACTTCATCGATGTCTCTTGTGTAGGGAAACCCCTTACCTCCTAAGACCTAAAGACGTTCACCTCCCCTTCGGACCTTTGGACACAAGGTCCCCTCCCTCCACGGACTTACACTCGGGTCTCCGACTTCGGACCACACATAGACACCGAGACCTCGTTTCCATCCGGTCGTCTTTCCGACTTTTCCGTCCCCCACCGTTTAAGACCTCCGGTCGGGTTACGGTCTGACTTCCTGTCTTTACAGTCAGGGAAAGTCTACTGTCGAGGTCCGGGACTTTGGAGATTGACGATATCCCTGTGTAGGGACTCAGAGGGTCGCCCAGACGTAAAAGATTCGTGAATGTGTGGGCGATGGAGTACACTGGATCTCTTGGGGCCCCCCCAGTTCCTCACTGGGTCTCTACGAGGGAAACGAGTCCCGGTACTGAGTGACAGGTCGCAAGAGCGAGAGACGACGGTCGACGACGGGTGAGGGTCTGACCACCAAGGAAGGGTCCGTCCAACAAAAACGTGTGGAGGACCAGGTCGGGAGACCGACCCGTTCGTCTTAGTTGACTCGTCTCAGAAAGGTTACCCTAGCAGGTCCGAGACCGAGTGTACGACCAATAGTCTCCTCGACCGAAAGACCCGTCTCGGAAGAGAGGAGTCGAAGGTACCAACAGGGTCGGGGGTGTCAGGTCCGTATCGTCCTTTACCCGGGTCCCTTCCCTCGTTCCTTAGTCGATGGACTGTCGGAGAGGACCACTAGAGGACCCTTATCGACTCGGTGGAGACAGACTCCCCTGTGTCCTACGTACCTTACGAACAGTGGACAGTCTCCGACCAACAGTAGGTCTGGGAGACGGATGGATTAGAGTAAATTCAAGGTGGTGACGGGACATACTCTCTGACGTCAATAGGGGTGGTATACCGAATCCTTTAACTCCAACTTTTCCAATTCACCGACGCGTCCCACAGTCTTGGTACCTCCCTAAGCGTAGACTGAGTCGTGGATACACACCTTAGTGGCACAGAGACAAGACCACACGTCTAACTTGCGGGGACGAAGGTCGAGAGGACCACTACGGACTAGTTGGTAGCGAGGGTGAGAGGGGAGGAGATGGAGGGAAACATTTGCCCTGGGAACCCGACGTACGGTCGATCCCCCGTCCATGCTTCAGTCCTTCACTATTACCTATGAACATTGGTACAGACTCTCGAGGGACACCCGGTCCAGAATGACGGTCCCTGACGGTAAAGTGAACGTCTACCCCACTGTCTCAGAAGGTCGATTCAGCGAACGGGTTCTAGAGTACCGGACACCATCCCGACTCTAACCTTACGGTTAAGGGAGGGGTGGAATGGATCGAGCCCCGAGGTGGTGGATATGGTTCTCGACGGGGGTGTCGACCCTTTTGTCCTCCTCAACGTCAGGTCGATCTCAGACGGATCGGGTCTATACCCCGGAAAGGAGGGGCGACTCGAATGGTGACGGGTGGGTCGGTCGGTCCCTCCGAACGTGAAACGGAACTTTTAGGTAATTTGGACGGGTACCACCGTCGGACAGGAAATAAACGTCGGACGTACCCGAGGTCCTCCTGTTTTCCCACACTAACTAGAAGGACTCACAATCCGACACTCCGCGACTTGGTCAGGTACTTGTTACCGAGGAGCCTCAATCCTGACTGTAGATTCCGACAGATCGGAGACAAGTAAAGGACAAAGACTCCACGTCACCTCGTCACCTCGAACAGCGCATAGGGGTCCTTGTCTTACAAGTCTTTCTCTATAAAGAAGTTCGAAGAACAGGGTGAGGATAGAGATGAAGTAACGTTGGTGAGGGACCTTGGTCCCCTGGATTCGTCAACCTTCGGTCCTCCGAGGACGGTTCCTGACATAAGGTCTTTCAAGTCGTGACTCTGTCACCTGTCGCGGAGAGAAGGGTGAGAAAGAGGACAGGAGACTAGTGAAAGTTTCTTTGTAACCGACACCTCGGGTCGCGACTGGAGGTCCACGACACAGATAACTGAAGACTTCAGTCCAGAAATTTTTACTTCGTCCCTTAAGGACGAACCACCAGACCACCAATCCTAAGGTACGCAAGTAACGACTCCCGGACCCAAGTTAGGGACTAGTTCCTTGACCCTTGGATGTTCAGTGTGTCGGTACCGGTTATTTAATCATTTTATTTTATTTTTACTCGGTCCAGGTCGACAGTAAATAAATCGTCTAAGATCCGGTGAAGGAGGGTAAAACGTATGAGTCTTTGACTCCGAGTACCTGGGCACAGATAACTCTTCGTCATAACCTTCAGAGCCTCTCTTCAGACAACCTTAGGTTTCGAGTACGAATATTAGTACCTTAACATAGCGGTATAGTAAAACTCTACACGTTATAAAACTTTGGTAAAGTGAAGGAGACAGGTAAAACGTCGAGGATATTGTTTATGTCGTGTCTCGAGTACGACCCTACGAAAGACTGGATACACACCGGACTGAACTGAAGACGACCCGAAGGACGTCCGACGAGGGTCCTAGAAAGGGAAACACCCATATACGAGGGTCACCAGACTTCCCTCTGTGGGAAATGACCACTAAGACTTCAACGGGATCAACACAGGGGTGGGGTCCTGACCCCGTCACCAAGGTAGTATAGGAGTCGTACCCTCTTCGGGAACTAGACTCATAGTGAAAGGTTATAATAGATTGTCCGTAAGGACAATCTTTAAGGACAATCGTAAAGAGTAGGTGAAGAAGTTACTCTTTCTCCGGAACCCGACCGTCGTAGTACGTCGTCCGCCGTAGGACCTTCCGTCCTCAAGTCCTAAGACCAGATCAGTGACGGGGATTGACAGCCATATACATTAAGTCTGAGGGGTAGGAGCTTTAGTTAACCCATCCACTCCGTTAGAGTGTACACTTAGATCCGACACACTCTTACAGTGGTCCCTGAACCATTCCCCTCTCCCTCGTCCCTTTCCTCCCTCTCTGTCCGTAACACCCGGAAGGAAGGGACAAACCGACCTTAAGGCACGGAAGACTCCGGCACGTCGATTTCGGGTGCTCGGTGAGGTCGAAACCTCCAGACACAACCCCACCCGTAAAAGATAAGGAAAAGACACGGGACTAGTCTTGTTAGTTCCCGAGTCGAATGGTGTGGATCCCCGGACACACACGTATCACTCGGGACGAGACACGTACGTGAGTCCCTGTCTCCATCGCACACACACGTGAGTCCATGTCTCCATCGCACACGCACGGAAACACACACACGTACACGTACATACACATGTACACTCTCTCTGTCTCTGTCTCTCTCTCTAAGCGATCTCTGTAGTTCCACTATGAAAGAGTACCTTTCACCAAACCATTGCATCCTTTGACTCCGTCTGTACTTAGAGAAGGTGATTTACTGTTGAGACTCCGACTCGTTCTAAAGTTTTCGTTCTTTGCAGGTAATAAATGAAACATACTTGTGACTCTCCGGGAAATACCTTTTGGTTTGATAATCAAATACCGTCTCTCCACTCCCAACCCGACAATATCAGTCCCTCCACGAAGGGAGTCTGGGTTCCGACTGGTGTACAAGAGTCTGTGGTGAACAGTCGTAGTCTTCAAGAACAGGGTTGGTCTACAGTATCGAAACCACGGACTCCCAGGATGGTTTCCCAGAGGGGGAACCGACTAGGTCCGTCTGCTCTCACCTACTGACCCGGGAGGGGAGTGGGATGAGGGGTTGCCACTCCGTGAAGTCACCGGTCATTCTAGAGGACTCAGTAAGACAAGTATACGACACTGAGGTTATAACCTTCGTAGAAAAAAAAAGGACACTTCTAGGTGAATTTTTTTAAAAAAATAATATTCCTTAAAAAAAGAATGACTCCAAACGAAACGTATCACTTTCGTGTTTAGTGTATGGTGACTACTCAAAACTATTTATGTAGTAGACATTAGGTATGTGAATAATGTTGTGTATTACAAAGAAATCGGAGATTTCCAAAAAGTCCGGTGAAAGGTCAGTCAGGTGGTGGGGGAGGGTGGGGTGTCGACTGATGACGAGACGAAAGACAGTAGATCTAATTAAGACGTTCGAGATCTTAAAGTGTACTTACCTTGGTATGCCACACACGTGAAAATATAGTCCGTAGAAAGTGAGGCGTATAATAAAAAAGTCCAACTAGATACGACAGAACATAAAACGATCGAGTAAGGAAAGACAACAACTCACCTTTAGATAACATACTTATACAGAGTAAAACAACTCGGTATAAGACTGTTGCCTGTGGACAAAATACCCTATACGACTTATTTTGACGACACCTGTAAAAACATGTTAAATAAAATCGTATGCATACGAAATCAAGGGAAGTCATTTACGGATGTAAATATAAATTGAAATGTTCTTTGACGGTTCGTCTCAAGGTTTCATGGATATGTTAAAATGTAACGTCGATTGTGACTTCGTCCGACAACTAGAAAGAAAATAACTCAACATCCTCGAAAGTTTATATAAAACCTATCCTCTGTAAACAACCTAAATACACGACGTTGATGAAAGGATAGGGTACCGAACAGACAAGGAAAAGAATTTCTACAGGAAACTACTGTATATTTGAAATATTAACCAAACGGTTAAATCAAAAATCTTTTGTACGACTACCCATAAAATAACCTAACCGAATATCTCCCTCTACTTCCTTGTTAACCTTTGTAGTCAAAAGAACCGTAATATTTACGGATACATCCAAATATTTAAACCTATTAAATAAAAGAATAAAAATTACCCTTTTCATAGAAGTGTTCACTTTTTCTTTAATTTAGAAAATGGTACAAAAAATTTTTTTCCGTTGGACTGAGAAGGAGACTAGAAATCTCAAGGGAAATGAAGACTCATTGATATCAATTATTAAGAAATATAACTTGAATGGGACGGAGGGTCCGAGGAGCGACAGGTTCCCTAAGGGGTCCATTCTTATGACCTCACCCATCGGTAAGGGAAGAGGTCCTTAGAAGGGCTGTGTCCCTAGCTTCGGACCAGAGGACACAACGTCCGACTAAGAAATGGTGACTCGATGAACCCTTCAGGGAATATAACTTGAATGTGACAAGTATTTTGGGTTTTGTTCGTTCGTTTGTTTGTTTTTTACGAACCATAATAATAAACTGAAACTACTGCAGTTGCGACATCTGATTGAACCCCTTTCACAGTAAGAAACATAAAAGAGGAAATACTACAAACAGATGCCTTTACGTAAGTAATTGAGAAATTACGACGTGGTTGAGAGGCAAGGATCGCCTGGTAAGAAGAAGGATTCTAAAAGTCCAAAAAAACTTAGACGTAAAACTCTTTACAGTTGGGTACCAAAACAAAAGGAGGTGACCGAAACAGACCAAGACCATAGTCCCAATACGACGGAGTATCTTTCTGAACACTTTACAAGGGAAATATTTTGTGACAGTGGGACCAAAAGTTTTACCAACACTGTAAAAGTGTGAGGATAGTCTTTACGTATTTTCAAGTTCAACGAGACGTGTAAGTGACCGTGAACCATAACAGTGACTAAATTTTCTATAGGTAAGACTATCACCCGTTTTCGTAGAGTCACATCAAAATTAAACTTGAAGATATAACTCATTAATATAACTGACAGAAAAATAAGGCATAAATAGACGATTTACCACCGTGATGACCATTTCTTGGACGGACGGTTACGTCCTCTGAATTCTGTGACAAAACTAGAGACCCAGACCTTCTAGAGGACCTCCTCCCGTTCCGTGGGGTGAGGTCATAAGAACGGACCTCTTCGGGTATCTGTCTCCTCGGACCGCCCGATGTCAGGTGTCTCAGTGTTTCTCAACCTGTACCGAATTCTGTGTAGATGATTTATATAGGTGAAACCTACGCTACGATAGGACCGACTCTCCCAGGGTCGAGGACTCCCGTGAGGGGAGTGTCGTCGGGTCCATCTCCTCGGACCTCTTTTCAAGGACCGAAGAACACCTAGAGGGCGGAGGAAGACAAGGACTTTTTAGGCGGAAGGATGGAGGTTGTGGGGGTCGTGAGTCTGGGGAAGAGCCGAAACAAGTCCTTCGACTCCAGGAGAGACCTTTCGTGAGAGTCGAGGGGATTAGTTATATTTCAGTCTTGTCACCGTTCCCGACCCCCGCAGTTGTCCCAGAAAGTACGACAAAGTAGGAAGGTGAAGTGTCGCGCAAAAATAGGGGTAAATGTCTCCCTAAACCCCTCCTTAGTTCGTTGACCGGGTCCTAAATAATTATGTTATTCTTAGTCATCCAGGTCGCAATCCTGGTCTCAGACAAATCGAGGATTCGGGTGTAAGAAACGGTGGACTCGCCAGAGGTCCGGTAGAGAAGTCAGTCAATTTTCTTCCCAGTCCTGTACTTGACCCCTTTCGTCCGAGTGACGACGACTGACAAAGGAGACGGTGAAGACCCTCAAAAGTGAGTGAGAGAGGTCCAAAACCGTTCAACGTAGATGTACCCTGAACTTCCGTCAAAGTCTGCAATACAGAAGAGGTAGTCACCCGTGTCACGGGTGTTGTCCTTTTGTCTGTTTCCCGGTTACTTGAAGTTGAACTACCAGGGCTTTATGATCTGACCGGGGTGGGGTAGGGACGTTGAAGGTCGATGACCTTGGGGGTTGGGAATGTAGGTCAGTGTGTTACGACTCTGTTCTGGGTCCGAGAACCAAGGAGACCCAACACGACCAAAAATAGAAAAATAAAAAACGACTCCGAGCGATATATGTAGGTATGACCTTAGTTCTTCGAAAAAAAGAATACTTTCTTTATCTCGAGGATTTCCGCCGGGTACATCCGACGCCACCCAAGGAGTCCCGTACCCCGAAACGATAGTTGGGGTCTCTTAGACGTTTTCCGAACGGGGTATTGTCACAGACAGTGAAGTCTTCGAACGTCAATGAAAAGTGACTATTGAATCCTTAGTCAAGACACAGGAATTCGATTAAGATTCTTCGACAGAATTTCGTTAGTGTAAGTGAAAAGGTGTACCGTAGGTAGGTGAGTAGGTAGGTAGGTGGGTAGGTAGATAGGTGAGTAGGTAGGTAGGTAGGCAAGTTGGTACGTGGGTAGGTAGATGGTAGGTAAGTAGGTAGGTAGGTAAGTTGGTAGGTAGGTAGGTGGGTAGGTAGGTAAGAGGGTAAGAAAGTAAGTTATTTCATGTCTCACGGAGACCTGGAGTGACTCTCGTGTTTCTACGATGTCCGGACCGTGAGTTCCACGAACGATTACTACACAGCGGACGGGTCCCTTGTCTATTGCAGACCCCACTCGGAACTGTGAAAGGATGTTCCTTTCCGTAGAAGGTGTCTTCCTTATAAAATACGTTTACGTGTCTCACTCTTGTGGACTTCGGAAACTCCTTGGAGGTCGTGAAGTCCCCCTTCCTCGGTCAGGAAAGAAAAATTGGAGCGAAATCTAAATTCGACTATCTACAGTGATTGGTGTGTGTTTACCGTGTTTGTCTACGAGAGACGAGGACAACTTGAGCTCTGACAGACGACCCTGTGTCAATCCGAGGGACCCGTTGTACTGTGCACCGGTACGGGGGTCCGTGTTCGGGGAAGTCCATCATCCACTGTGGGGGAGGAAGGGTAGGGACCGATCGGACCCCCTCCAAGGTGGGAGGTAGTGGTCAGAAAATGAGACACTTTATCACAATCTTTGTGAGACTCCTCAACTGTTTCCTCGACCTAAATCTCTTGTGGACAGTGGGTGGTTGTGGACTTTTTATTTTGGGACCCACTGAATCGTGTAACAACAAAAACTTCTAAACCCCTGATAAAGACTTATAAGTCGACCCCACCTGTTCTACGACAAAAACACAAATTAAGGGGGGGAGGAGAGAGAGAGAGAGAGAGAGTGTGTGTGTGTGAAGAAAGAAACAAAAGAAAGGATATCTTTGTTCTTTCTTTCAGCGAGTCAGTACAGGCCGAGAAACGCTGGGGTACCTGACATCGGATGGCCGAGGAGTCAAGTACCTTAAAAGGTACCGTCTTTATGACCTTACCCAACGGTAAAGGAGGAGGTCCCCTAGAAGGGTTGGGTCCCTAACTTGGACCCAGAACGAGTAACGTCCGTCTGCGAAATGGGAGACTCGGTCCCTTCGGGTTCCCTCATATAATTTTGGGTTCGTAGTCTGGTGTGACAGGGGGTACATAGAGGAAAAGTATTGAGACCAGTGTCGATCTTAATACACAAGTCAAAAGAGGAAAGAAGGTTTTTTTTTTTTTTTAGTTAGGGTTCTCCTGTCCCTGATGGGAGTTCAGGGTTCGTGTATGGGTCAATAAAATCCGACGTGCAGGACAAACATTACCCGTCGTAGGGTCAAACTTGATCAAACCGTTTTCCCCTCTAGACAACCGTCCTTTACCTACGGTGCGGTGGAGTTCAGTCCCTCAGTGACACGGGGTGTCTGTGGACCTCCGGCTAGACCTGGGGACGCGAGAGGAGTGTGGAGGAGAGGATGGCGAGTGGGACGACGAGAGAGATGTAGTCGAAACGTGTATTTTTTGAACTTCACCCTCGAGAATGTCCCGACTCTCCTTTACGTTTCTACATTTTGCGTAAACGGAGGTCAAACCGATTTTTAGTCTCCACCAAAAAGATTGTCCTAGTGGATGTCGGGGTCACGCCGTCACCGACCCTACTACTTCCGTCGATGTTAAGGGAAACCTCCGGGAACAAAAACACCTCTGAGTCACGTCAACTCGAAGGACCCTGGGTTCTGTGGACACGGCCGTTTATCCGTCACTGTCCTACGGTTGTCCTTCACTGTCCAGCGTTTGTCCTTCACTGTCCTGCGTTTGTCCTTCCCTGTCCTACGGTTGTCCTTCACTGTCCTACGGTTGTCCTTTACTGTCCTGCGTTTGTCCTTCACTGTCCTACGGTTGTCCTTCACTGTCATAACATTCTTGGCTCACCACACAGGTCTCTCCGATCCGGTGTAGCGGATGTCTCCTCTCCCACTGGTTTGCGTCCGGGTTCCTGGTTCCTCGGAAGGACCACCTGTAGTAGTGGGATAGGGTGAGGGGTGGAGGGTGAAGTGGTGAAGGACGACATCCCCGAGTTGGACAGCACCTTACACCCACGTTAGGTGGTTCCTTACTTTTGTACGTATCGTTATTTTACCCCTCTTACAAATACTAACCTGATAACCAAGACGTCGAAACTTACAGAAGGACCAACACTTATAGACGTCCCATTCGTCCGTCTAAGTCTAAGGTCGACTTCCTTAGAGTAGTAGTAGTGAAGCTACGACGAAAGATATGCGGTCCGTACCAAGATTCACGGAATAGAAACGTAGACCATCCACTAAGTAAAGGAATGTCCATAACTCAACTTACTACAAGGGAAAGGGGGTTCAAGTACAGGTGTGACTTGAAGTCTTACACTGGACTAAACCTTTATTCAAGAATCGTCTATAATAATCGATGTTACTTCAGTAGGACCCAATCCCACCTGGAAATAGACTGCGGGCCACAGGAGTATTCATCTTCCCTTAAACTTGCCTCTGTGTCTGGGACCCTTCTGTCTGCACCTCTATCTTCGTCTCTAACCTCACTAGGACGGTACTCGAGTCCTTGTGGTCCCACCGTACGTCGAAGGTCCTCGGTGCCTCTACGTGTCGCATACCAGAAGAAAAGGTACGCACGTACAATTCTGTGAAGTCAGTGTAGACTGAGAAACACTGGGGTACCTGACATCGGACGGTCGAAGGGGACAGGTACCCTAAGAGGTCCATCCTTATGACCTCACCCAACGGTAAAGAAGGAGGTCCCCTCGAAGGGTTGGGTCCTTAGTTTGGGTATACAGAATTCAGAGGACGTAACCGACCACCCAATAAATGATGACGACGACGACGACGATTCAGCGAAGTCAGCACACACTGAGACACGCTGGGGTATCTACCGTCGGGTGGTCCGAGGGGACAGGGACCCTAAGAGGTCCGTTCTTGTGACCTCACCCAACGGTACAGGAAGAGGTTACGTACTTTCACTTTTCACTTTCACTTCGGCGAGTCAGTACAGACTGAGAATCGTTGGGGTACCTGGCGTCGGATGGTCTGAGGAGGTAGGTACTCTAAAAGGTCCGTTCTCATGACCTCACTCCACGGTAACGGAAGAGGCAATTGTGGTGGATTGTACCACTTTTCTTTCACTTCAACGAGTCAACATAGGCTGAGACACTGGGGTATCTCACATCGGATGGTCCGAGGCGACAGATACCCTAAAAGGTCCGTTATCATGACCTCACCTAACGGTAAAGGAAGAGGTCCCCCAGTAGGGTTGTAATGGATTGTACCATTACAACGGATTTGACAAATCAAAAATTTAAGTAGAAAGTAACAAAGTCTTCGAGACGTCCTGGTGAGTCCCGTGTAACAATACAAGGGTCCAGGGACAATCGAGTCACCTCACTGTGTCTGACCAACTTCTCCGGTCCAGGTAGAAGGACGGGTACACGACCTCTTTTACCTTTTATATCAGTTCCCTTTCATTTTTACTTTGAAAAATGTAAGGATGGTTGGTCTCGAAAGGTGGTAATTGTGGAGTCATGTATAAGAAGGAAAAAATTAAGTGAGTTTACTCTAGTAAGACGTGTTTTACAAAGTATTAGACTAAAAAAAAGTCATTTGTTAGAGGTGAAACGAGAATCAAAGTCTTACAAACATACGGTAGATGGTGGGTCTGGGAAGAGACTAAAGGGACTAGCGGGGTTACTACAAGAGATCTCGACTGAACAGGTTTCGTCGGAAACGATGTCTTGGTGAGTCTCGTAGAACGATCCAGAGATCCAGAGGTAATGGAGTCGTTCCAGGGTTAATTCACTTCGTTTGAATTCCTTTGGTACGGTCCAAGGGACGTCTGTTTGTACGGTAGATCTAAGGTCGAGGAAGGAGTACTGTAGTAATTAAATAAGAGGAGAGAGGACCGAAAGAATATTGGGGTACAAAAGGGAAATTAAAACCAATAACAAAGAACTGTCTATTAAAGAAGAGACTAAAAAAAGGGAGACGGGAGAGTCTACACAACCGGAAAGAGAAAGACGACCAAAAAGAAGGAGACATCAAACCTGTGACGATAGGTCGGGGAACCTTCTACCTCCTTGAAAACGTACTGAGATTGTAAACTTGGTGAGGACTTCTTACCCGTAAGTGACTGGACTTTGAGTGACGTTTACGTGACCACTCTTCGACTCAACCCGACGGTCGACTCCCTGAGCCTCTACGGGCCAAGGGTCCGTCCTTCAGAAGGGGGTTCTTCTCAGATTTCGGATGTAAAATGTGTAAAGAGATTTAAATCCCTAATAGGACGGAGTCGGTGGACGGAGTTTTAGTTTTTATAGGGTCAGGGGCTCGAAAGTTAGACGAAAACGAAGTGCCTGGGAAGGTGTTCCCGTCGTCCAGAAGAGGACCCCTGCCATACAAGGATCCTTGTTGATGGGTGCCTCAGACGAGGCTCCTGCTTTGAACCGTGCCTTGTATCGTCTCCTCTCTCCTTCGACCCTCTCTCTCCTCCCCTTCCCTTCACCTCTACCGTACCACGGAGACGGACGTCGGAGGCACCTGAGACTCCTGGGTCGCCGTTACGGTCCTCTGTCTCTGGAGGACTCGGATACCCGCACTCCGAGTAGAGAGGTTCAAGGTTGAAGGTGACAAGTTGACGTGTCACCTACTACTGTTGGTGCAGGGTCCTGATACAATGACGTCGTTACTACGACTTGTGTCCATGACTCCTACGACCCTATTGTACACGCACCCATCGTTCGGGAGGTTCCCAGGACAATTCCGACTACAAATGTCTTGGTCGTCGTAGTCCATCTACCCGGTCACTGTAGTCTTCCAGTCTAGAGGGTCCAGAAACGTCCACCTCAACGGGGTCCAGGAGAGTCATAGACCCGAAGGCCCTTCAAGAGTAGTACTCTCGTGCAAAGGAACACGAAGACAAAGGGAAGTACGGCCCCTAGGCCCTCCCCTAGGACGTCGTCACGTGGTCACGGAGACGGGTAAAGTCATAAGGGACGAAGTACCGGAGGTTTGTGTCGACGTAAATTCATCCGTTATAAGTGTCGGTGGCTCCAACGACACAGACCTCTATAGAAGTCACCTCTGTAGGGGAGCGCTCGCAGAGAGGGAGAAGTAGCCAGAGGAAGAAAAGACAGAAAGGGAGAAGACAACTCCCTTTGGGACTCGGAGACCGATGAGATCGTCGTTTTTCTTTCGGTTGACTTCACTGGAATGTACCACAGACACACTGACAGTGTTCCGTGACTCCACCCTCACAGTCGCTGTGAACTCATATGGGTTGAAGACTCCCGTGGTCCGTCTCTCGTCTCACACTGAGACCGTACTTACGTTCACACACAAGTTATCACGATGTTTGGGTGTCAGTAATAGTCCGGTTATCGGGAGCTCCCTGTATGGTCATTTGTGCACCGCCCTCGTAGGAATCAAGGCTCGCCGAGGGCCGGACCACACCTGTCCGTCCGTTCGTGACTCGACGTCAGACCCCACTATTTCAGACACCCACTCCACTGTCCGGTTCCCCGGGACTCTCGACTCCCTTCCACTGATCCACTCGTCGCCGTATCCTCTCCTTCAAGTTCCCGTTGTCGGTACACCGTCGCGTCCTCTCGGACTCCCTTCTGCCCCCTCCTACCACTCCGACGAGGGTTCCCCTACTTCACAACCCAGTTCGGGACCTCCCCGCCACCCAGTGTGGCTGAAGACCCTCGTAGACTCTCGGCACCTGAGGAATGACTACTGTCGTCACAGGTCATCGTTTTATTTCTCGAACACTATGTCCGTCTCGACGTAAAATCTCTGAGCGCGACCGACGGTGCCTACCTCCTTCTTGTACTCGAGGCTTACGGGACACTGTTACTCTAGACGGGCAAGACACTTTCAGGGTCGTAAGAGAAGAAACCCGAGGCTTCTTGTCTCGAAACCACCTTCTAATACCTGAGGGTACAAAACCAGGGTCGTTTAGATAAGTGGAGTAGAGTGGAGTAAAAGAAGTAGACATTTTACCCACATTATGCCTGTAAAAATAAGTATCCGTGGTTCTGGTGGCAGATCTTACCAGTAATGCACAGACAGTCAGTGAGTCAGTACAGGCTGAGAAACGCTGGGGTACCTGACATTGGGTGGTCCAAGGAGACTGGTACCTTACGAGGCCCATTCTTATGACCTCACCCGTCGGTAAGGAAAGAGGTCCCCTAGAAGGGCTGGGCCCTTAACTTGGGCCCAGAAGAAGTCATGTCCGTCTAAGAAATGGTAGACTCGGTGGGTCCTTCGGGGTTACTAGAAATATTGTAAGTTTAATTCCCCCCTTTTCTTTCCTTCGTTAGATTTACAGACAGTACCCCCATGACCCTTCTGTCTCTAGTTGGTATATGAGATCTCCGGAATTTTTACTCCGTCACCTAAACCTCTCGAGTTTTCTGTGCAATACCTCCAGTTAAGAGTCTTATTATCTATAACAAATCTTTGTATTTCGACTCACGGTTTCTTAACTACGAAAACTTGACACCACAACCTCTTCTGAGAACTCTCAGGGAACCTGACGTTCCTCTATATTGGTCAGGTCGGATTTCCTTTAGTCAGGACTTATAAACAACCTTCCTGACTACGACTTCGACTTTGAGGTTATGAAACCGGTGGACTACAAATCCTGACTGGGTAAACTTTTCTGGGGCTACGACCCTTTCTAACTTCCTCCCTCCTCTTCCCCTGCTGTCTCCTACTCTACCAACCTACCGTAGTGACTGAGTTACCTGTACTCAAACTCATCCGAGACCCTCAACTACCTGTCTCCGGACCGCACGACGTCAGGTACCCCAGTACTTCTCTGTGTTGGGTCGCTACCTTGACTTGACTTCACTTGACTATGTATGTGTACTCGTATGTACTTCTACGAGTCCTTTTCCCGACCTTCCTCCAAGATCTTGAAAGTGTCTCCTAGGACCTTCCCCCTCCATAATCCAGGGTTCATCCCTGCAAAGTAGAGGTTGCGGTGGACGAGAACATAGAAACGAAGAAAATGTTGTTCCATACCACTACAATGGCGACTTTTTGCGACTTACGCACTGTAACCCGCCGCACTCCCAACCTATTGTCTAGGAGTGGTCGCTACGTCCCTGACGCACCGATTGCCTCCCACCCCACGTGACGGGCTGCCGTCGCGGAGAGGGACGTGGAGGTGGTCCCCCTCCGTCTCTCGTGCTTGTGACTGAACATTAGACACTTGGACCTGATACCCCTGAGGCAAGACGCAGGACACGCTTCACTGGATCGGAGAGGTGCAGATAAAGGAGTGGTCAATGTGTCTTTGTTATTTGGTAGGTGAGGGTCATACTTCCTAGGTTTCTCCATTACCCATACGTTTGTGTATTCGGTCCTTAATAATGTAACGGGACTTCACCTTTCCATTGAACTTGTTTTAGTCTTCCTCCACTGGTCGTATTTATGAACCTCCCCCGCCCCCGCCGTACATCTCCGTCCCTTTTCTTCCACACTACTGGTAAATAACAGTAATGAATAGGAGTGGCAGAGTACTAATCCTTTGCACCAGAATTCACTACTTACTTTGGTTCCAGTCAGTGACCGGGTTCCGACACCAGCACGTCGAACATGCAACGTCTCACGCCGAGTTCTCCCGCACGACGTCGGGGGGAGACACACGTCGGCACCGTCCGTCAGTCGTACGAACGTCCGACCGCTCACCGGCACGGGTCCACGGTCCTAGGGTCCGGGGGTGTTCGTCGACAATCTATCTTTCCCCTGGGAGCACGGAGTCCATCAGATCGGGTGAGGAGAGCGGGGGGTCCAGGACCCCGTGTCCTTTGTCCGAAGGTCCTATCTTTTGAGATGGACAGGACATCTTAACACATCTCCCCTGACGTGACAGGACCTTTCCCCTGAGACATAGGACAGGGGAGAATGGTTGGGGGTCGGGTTCGGGGGGGTTGGGGCGGGGTTCAAAGGATAGGATGTCGCGGACGACAGTCGTGGACGCACAGCTTTCGTGTCGTGCACAGAGTATACACGATTTATGTGCGTGCAGGACCGAGGAACCCACACACAACCGTCCCTTAACCGTGAATCATTTCTCCTATACACAAAAGCGACTCTCCGAGTCTTTCCCGGACCCTCCCCAGACACCTACCCTGCAACCGTGTTCTCTTCTGTGGTGCGTAGTGAGTCCAACGATTACTCTTCCTCACCCAAGAGTCAGGAGAAATAGGTCTTACAATTACTCACCGGACCGGAAGTCCAGTGACTCAGCCAAAGAGAGGAAAAGTGGGGGTCCTTGGGGTCTTCCACTCCTTCCTGTCGTTCCTCCGTCGGAACCGGAATCCGGTCGGGGAGACCGACGAGAAGTCTTATTGAGACGGAGACCCAGGGGTCCGACACCCGACGTGGATGGTCTCCAAGAAGCCCAGACACAAAAGGAAAAAAAGTGGACTTTTACCGACCTTTAGAGATAACCTTCTCGCCTTTTCGGGTCCCCGGAGGAGGTCCCTGACAATTTTTTTATATGAAATAACTAATGAAACCCGACACGTCCGCAAAGAGATCAACGCCGTTCGCCCCCGGTGAGAGATCAGCAGAGAACGACACCCCGTGTCCGAGATCCCGTGAGCCTGTAGTCGTGGGTACCGTGTACCCGAGTCGTCAGAGTCAAGGGTCCGAGATCTCGTGTCCGAATGATCAACACTGAGTCCTCGAATCGACAAGGCAACGAGCACCCTAGAAGGGTCTGGTCCCTAGTTTGGACACAGAGGACGCAACCGTCCGCCTAAGAAATGGTGACTTGGTGGTCCCTTCGGGAAACGTCTCTGATAATTCCCCCTTACTTACCCTCGTCTTCCCTACCCCCTGTCGAATTGTGACTTTGAGAGGAGAAGCCCAACGGAGATCGCTCCCCACTTCGGCCCTAAGGTAGAGTCCAATTTCCTGAGTTTTGGGGGTGAGGACTCCAGACAGGTAAGTAAGCTCAATAAACATTCAAATGAACCTCACTCTCTCTCTGACCTTGACTAGTATTTTAGGAGAGTCGGAACTGGGACCATCTCTCAGATGTCGACTGTCAGACAGGACAAGAAAATTCTCTTGTCGATTGAAAGGTTATTCTAGACCCCCGTACCTCCTACAACGGTCGAGGTATCGAACCCAGAGAGGACACAGGTTCACGAACTCGGATCGATATGTGTGTGACTCTCGACAGAAGTGCGTCGAGACATAGAATCTCCAAACGACCACTTGACGTTCCGGGGGTAAAGAAGGAAACGAAGACTTCCAAAACCTACGGTGCACGTCGGTGGAGTCGACGGGAAGATCCAGGGGGTTCTCTCGAGAGGGGTCCACCCGTCAGTAGACTGGGTCGTCAGGGTGAATTCCTTCCACCACTGTCTCGGTGTACAGTCTGATCTCTAGTCTCTTTAGGTCTCTCTTGGAGGATTACAATTTGTGACCGGGCAGGACGCACGGGTCGTTAGACTCCCGTATTTAATCTACCTGTCGTACTGGTTCCGTTAAGTTACACGTCTTTGACCGACAATTTCGTAGACTTGAAGGGAGTAATCCCCATTTTTGTAGGTTGTTGAACTAGGGACTCAAAACGCACCCGGTTTAGAGAAAATTTTTCTACCCCTAAACCGTAAGTGAAGACTTTCCTCGGACAGTCCTCGTTACTCCCTCCTTAGCAGAACCTAAGACATTTACAGTCAGAGAGAGTGAGAGAGAGGACCGTCGGTTCCCTGTCTTCGAGTTTGGTGTCGCGGTTTCGGGGCACGTTCCTGTGACTGGAGACGAGACTGGTCACTGTCATCTGAGGGAACCCAGACGAACCTACCGTTCTCCTTCCGCGTCCCGACCTCGAGAGTGTGAAGTGGTCCTTGTTGTCGTCGACCCCACGACTAGCGCGCACAGTCAGGATCGGGGTGGAGTCTCGTGGACCGGACGTCGGGGTCCCTTCTACGACCCATTAAAAGTGTCGAGGGCCTCTTCATGGGCTCGAAGGTCGGACTCTTCTTCGCTCATTCGGACCCCTCTTCTGACCTAAACGTCCGTTTCTACTATTCCTTCAACGACGTTTGTAAGGAGTATAAGGTAAAAAGACCCCGGCTAACTTGCCGAACTAAGATAAGAAACGGACCACGTCCGTTTACGTAGAAAAACGAAAGACCAAAAGTTGGGAAAAGGTAAAAATTACGGTCCCCTTTCATGATTCAAACACGGGACAAATCGTAGGAGTCTATAGGACACAAACTAAGCACCGGTTATTAACGGTTTCGAGAACCCTGTCTTTTGTAAACTAATCCGGACATTTTTATATCGGGTTAATATAAAAGTTTATGAATCCGTTTAAGAGTGACACGTTAACTGTCTTACAAAGATAAAAGTAATCCGACAAACAAAAACAGTAATCTCCGTTTGCCGGACCTCGTGCACCCGACCTCAAATACGTCTCGACTACAGTCGGGTCTCCACAGACGTTTCTGGAAAAACGACATAAATAAAGGGAACTCACGTATAGTAGAAATTTACCTAAAAAGTATTGTACTTTCCTTTTTACTTAAAAAGTATTTGAACTTTCCTGTGAGTAAAACTATCCTAAAAATTCTCCTTGAAATTTCAGGTACTAACATATATTTCTTACGACAGACTAGTACTGGTATAACCGTTTAGGTGACATCGAAACCGACCTGGACAGGTGTCATTGTATACAGGAATCATCTTGTGAGACCATAGGTCTCCCTAGTCTCCATACGGTATAAGGAACGACTTCATAGATGATATATCAACCGTGGTACGAACCTCGATCTCTGTAGTCAAGTCTCTTCTAAGACAAATACTAGGGTTCCTCGAACACTGAATCTATACCCTGGACATAAACCCAGTGACATTATACCCGTCTCTCCGAAGTAACGTAGTACTTTCCATCTTATCCAATATACTCGGGGGGTTTGTCAAAGTAAAGTTGACTCCTAATCCTGGTCAGAAGACCCATTTACATCGTAAAGTTGACGTGAAACACCCATCACCCCTACCCCGTCTCCCGAGGGACGTTTCTTTCTGTTTGTGTACTTACGGTTCCTCAGAATCCGTTCTCCTCTGTTCAAGGCTCACTGTCCTAAAAACTCTTTAACTGTTAAAGAGTCAAAGAGTTCCTCCGACTCAGAGTCTCCACCCCTTCACGACCCCTACACTCGCCTTCTCGTTACTAGGGTGACTTGTCCAGGATCCTTTCCACATTGTCTTTCCTCTGTTCCATTCAACATCTCGCACCAACCCCCGTTTGTCTCACCCAGGGGACTCCAGTACTCCACCGGGGCGAGAGAGAAGAGTCTCGTACTGTCAGTGACCGGACTGTCATAGGCGACTCCTACCCCTGTGTACAGTTCGGGGGAGTCACGGGGGTTCTTGACCCCCTACCAGCAGGAACATAAATGGGAGACTTACACCTGGATTTTCGGTTCCATTCGTAAAACGCTTAATAGATCCCTTTAATGCTGATGAAACGAGATAGGGCCCTGTGTGACACCGTCGGTCGTTTGCACCTTGAGGCCCTTTCGGTATGAACGTAGGTTACCCCTCTCTTAGAAATAAGAAGAGGTGAACCAAAGGTTCCTTAAAAGTTGAAGTCACTACGTTTTGGAAAAAGGATACATATCTCTGTTCAATAGGACTCCTAGTGGTTCGACCACTACGAGGGTCTGAGAGTTGAACAGGAAAGGATACGTAATAGGTCCCCTCGTCAGGACGAGGTGTAGTTCGGCCACTACAAAGGTCTGAGGAGTTTAGGGTGAACCTGAAGGAAGGAGTAAAATCTTTTCTCACTGTGAATCCTCTACGACTTTTCCGTTCTTATATAGTTTCCGTCGTGTCCCTTTTGACCTGGATAACAGTTGTCTGAGAGAGAACGAATTTAAGAAGACCCGTCACTTGACACACAGAGTAGGAACTCAAGGACACCGAATCTTTCTATAAAGTTATTGTACTCAGTGGCCGTCGGGACCAAAGGTGAACCTTCGAAAAGTATAGTACGTCTATTTTAAAATAACCCTTGAGTTGAAACGGGACGTCGGTACTCAATTTCGGAAGTCCTGTACTTGGGTACTTCCCGTTCCAAAAAGATGGAGGAGAGACCTGTTGTCTTAGTGTTTTAATAGTCTGAAAGCTCGAAATCTCAACTAGGGTAAATCGTAGTGGGCCACCCTTTTCGAGAGTTCACAAGGAGTTTAACGGTCAATAGTAAAAACGAGTTTGTGAAGGTCGGCACGTATTGATAATTATTGAGTTAATTAGTGAGTAATACCCTGGTTGGACTACGTTTCAGTTGGGTGTTAAACTCTTTTACACAAAGGTTTCGATGGAGAGACAGATTCATTTACTGATGTCAAAAAGTAGAAAATTCAATTATGTCGGACCCCAGTTCGACTCGGTCGGATTCGAACATGAACTTCTCCGGTTCCCTCAAGTTCTCTACTCAGTAGGAAGTCCCACTACAGGTGTCGGTTGGTCTCGTGGAAAGGGAAAAGGTTGACTCGCAACGACGAGTCCCGAAGTAGTAGAGTCCGGACCTACGCGCGTCACCGGAGGACTACGGGGGGGGGTGGGACAAGGACTAGTGACCGGTGTGGTAGTAGTCTAACACAGGGGGAGGGGACACTGATGTTTAGAAATACTGACACCGACGACAGACACACCATCTCAGGGTGGAGGAGTCGTACGACAGACACCGAGGNCCGAAGTAGTAGAGTCCGGACCTACGCGCGTCACCGGAGGACTACGGGGGGGGGTGGGACAAGGACTAGTGACCGGTGTGGTAGTAGTCTAACACAGGGGGAGGGGACACTGATGTTTAGAAATACTGACACCGACGATAGACACACCATCTCAGGGTGGAGGAGTCGTACGACAGACACCGAGGTTGGGTTTTCGGGTTTCCGGGTCGAAGTAGAGGGATAGGTCGGAGAGGAGGTAGTTGGGTCAAAGAGGAGGGTACAAGGTCCGTGTACTTTAGTGAACAAGTGATTGATTACTAGAGAACACTTTTTTGACTTTTACAAGTAGCGAGTCAGCACAGACTGAGACACGTTGGGGTACCTGACATCGGGTGGTCCGAGGAGACAGGTACCCTAAGAAGTCCGTTCTTATGACCTCACCCATCGGTAAGGGAAGAGGTCCCCTAGAAGGGTTCGGTCCCTGGTTTGGGTCCAGAGGACGTAACGTTCGTCTAAGAAATGGTAGACTCGGTGGTCCCTTCGGAGTTACTAGGGAATACGTAGACTCGATTCAGTGAGGTCAACCCAGACGGGAGAACGTTGGGGTACCTGACATCAGCGATTTAGCACAGACTGAGAAACCTTGAGATCGAGTGGTCCGAGGAAACAAGTACCCTAAGAGATCCGGTCTTATGACCTTACCCAACGGTACGGAAGGAGACCCCTTAGAAGTACTGGGTCCCTAGCTTGGGTACAGGGAATACAGAGGACGTGACCGTCCACCCAAGAAATGGTGATCGTGGTGCACCCTTCGGGTCACTGGAGTACATGAAGAGACACTAAGGTTTCAGAAGAGGACGGGAGACAACCGGGCGACGGTTCTGGGTCAAGTTTACATGAAGGTAAAAGTTCGGAAGTAGTGTGTGGGTCGGGGAGTCGGGGCAGGACGAAGGGGTCCGAGGAAGGGACTCGACGTGGCGTGACTGGTAGTGAGAGGTCGTAGGTAGGACCGTGGTGTCTTGAGACAACGTAGTCATATAAGGTGACTTGAGACGAGGAGTTCCTAAGTCAGTACAGAAGAAGTAAAAATGTAGTCCTGGTCCGGTCTCGTCTATAAGTCATAGTAACTAACTTGGGTACTTATTTATTAACTTACGTACTTATACACACACTCGGACGTACCTTGGTGGTCCGTAACCACCCACTCACGGGGAACGATGGTTGTTGGTACGGTCCATGACGAACCCGAAGGGACGACCGAGTCTACCATTTCTTAGACAGACATTACGTCCTCCGGGACCAAGTTGGGGACCCAACCCTTCTAGGGGACCTCTTCCCTTACCGATGAGTGAGGTCATAAGAACGGACCTCTTAGGGTACCTGTCTCCTCGGACTACCCGATCTCAGGTACCCCACCGTTTCTCAGTCTATACTGACTAGTGGTTGTGACAGTGAGTGAAAGGGTTATCTACTATGTTCCTTATTCTATATCTGAGAACAGAGTTCCCCAGACCGATTCTTTTGTTCTGCATTTGTAATTTCACCCAGAACTAGTTCCGGGCAGAGACGAGACGTACAGAAAACTTCAATCGTCAGACCTTCTTGACGTTTGTGCGTCTTGAGTCGGGTCGTGTAAGGGGACCCTTCACAATTACGCTTCAGACTAGGGAGGGACCCTTCGACACTTCCGGCAGAACCGGACTGGTACTCTTTGGTACGAACGACGAACGTCTGGACTGCGGTGTGTGAGACGTCGTAAACAACCGGAACTGCCGTAGGAGAGGGTCGGAAGAGAGAGAGGGACGTCTTACACCCACCCTCGTGGCCTACTAAATTTTTCAGTACGGGGTTACGACACTTGGAGGTTCCCCCTCAAAGAGATCCGTGGATGAGACCCGTAGGGGTGAGGGTCCGACAACACAAGTCCCGGGAGGTTTCTCTCCCCCTCGTCACGAACTACCTCCGCACAGAGGTCTCTTGTGTGACCATCATAGACGCCACGTGGGTGTTCGGGTCCGGGACTAGTGGGCGGGACCCTTCCGTCGGTAGGGGCACGGTAGTCAGTCTCCTTTACAGTAGTCCCTTTCGTTGGGTTTTTTGTTACTACCGACAAACGACACCAAGAAATACAAAACCCCTAAGTAGGTGGAACAATGACTCCGGTCAGGTAAGTAAATAAAATTCGACGACACACAATAAGCCAGTATACTGATAGGGCCAAACAGGTCGGTTCAACGTACACCCATCATACGGAAAAGGGGAATAAAGTTCGTTCCAAAGTCACTTATTTGTGGGAACAAGAACGAGCACACGTCTTCACCTGTACCACGGCCGTCCCTTGGGTCCTCGTCTGGGTCCCGACCTCCCGAAGAAAAGTAGTCGAAATTATTTACAACAGCTTAACGAAGGTTTCAATAACGTTGAATATAAAGGAAGTCGATCGGAGGTGCATCCCCCTTTTTACTTTTGAAAACGGTTTAACTACCTACCAAAGAATGAGAAAGGCAAACAATAATAATAATATGTAAAACTCCGATATACTGACCTATCCATGGTTAAATCTTAACAATAAAGAAAAGTCCCTCGGGAAAGAAAATGGTAATGTGTAACTAGAAGAAATAGGCATTACGAAAAAAAGAAAAGAAGACCGGAATTTTAATTAAAACAAATTTCGATTATATCGATGAGGTCGAGAGAAAAATACTCATAAAGGGACTATATATACATAAGGGTTGGATAATGAAAGTGAAAACCCCCCCATTGGAATACAAAATAAAGGGTAACTGATAAGGAATTATCAATTTTTATAGAATAAGTTAGTAAGGTGAGTCTATGTTGAGAGTCGACTATACTTCCTTTTTGGAATATATAAGAAAAAGGTAAATCGAATGCATTCGTCAAACCACTGTGTTACGAAAGGATGTCATTAAAAAGACATGAGTCCTTTTCCTCGAATTATTTTTTCAGGTAGAAAGATTCTACCTCCACTAAGAATTTTTCGTGGGTCATTCTTCGGACCCTTCAATTCCGAATTGATGATACCTATGATTCTGAGGTACTAATATCTTGTAAATTTTTCTTTTTAATATTTTACTATTTATTCATGGAAATTATTTTCGTAACAAAGATGAAACGATTACTCTAATTTTTCAATTTAGTTCGTAAAAATGTGCAAGGTTCAAATATAAGTAATTTGTGTTTTATATTTAAGACAAATACGATGGTATATAATATTTGTAAGTCTTAGTACTTCGTCTTAATCACTTGTCTAAGTTGAAGGAGTCATAAAACTCCTAAATTCTAAAAAGTCTTTTTTTTTTTTTCTTAAAAAAGTTTTTAGTCTAGTCAACTCAGTGGAAGGAAAAAACATTTTCTGTTTCTGGGATTGGGATTGGGAGACCGAAGGACAAATGGTGACTCCTGAACCAGTAACAATATTAAAAAAAAGTAAGAAACTTCCATTATCTATAAAAAGGAGATCTATGAAAATTATAAAAGGATTTGGTAAATTCCTCAAGGTTAAATAAACCATTTTATTTCCTGAATCCTATCGGTTCTATTAAAACCTTTTTAACCTCTTAAACGTGGTAGACTAAAGTTCGAACGATATTTTGGTACCATTATTTTATTGATTCTCCGACAATATGACCATGTTCGTATCTATGTATCTTTTTATCTTTCCACTAAAGTCTTTATACAGATGTATACACTAGTCAAATTCACACCGTTCCGAAGGTTCCAACAAGTTACCCCTTTCCTACCAGCAAAGTTATATAACATACCCTTATTTTGTCTATATATATACCTCTTTTTACTTCAAACTGAAAATGGAGTACGGTTCGTGTTTCCAATTTGAACTTCTAGTAACTGGATCTAAATTTTCGTTTGTGACATGTGGAAAATGTTTTTATTATTGGTAGTTTATTTTATAAGTGATGAAACCTCATCCGTTGTAAAGAATTTGTCTTGTATTTTCGTGTTTGGTAAAAATTTTTACTTACTCCACTTGAAGTAGTTTTAATTTTTGAGAAAAAGATTTCTATCAAAATTCTTTTTAAAATTTTACGTTCGGTGTACGACTCTCTTTTAAGTATGTTAACATAATTACAAGGACTGTTATAAAAACATAGACCTTGTGAAAATAGAATTAATGTTTGTAGGTGCAAAATTTTTCACCGGTATTCCAAATTTTCCTGTAAAGTCCTGAAGGGACCTCCAAGTCACCAATTCTGAGACACAAAGGTGATGTCCCCCGCACCCAAGTTAGAGACCGACCTCTCGATTATCAGGTCGCGGTGAGTCACACCGTGATTCATTTATTTTTTTACTTTTATTTGTTTTTTAGTAAAGTGTTCTTTTCTATATACTTACCGATTATTTACTGTCTTTTTGACCAGTTGACTAATAGTTCCTTTATCTGTAATTTGGGTGACTTTATGGTGAAATGTGAAATATCTTACCTTTTTTAATTTTTTGACGGTTATAGTTCACATCCTACCCCTCATGCACCTTGAGAGTGGATAACGATCACTCTTACATTTTACTATGTGGGTGAAACCCTGTGTTAAATCGTCAAAGGAAATTTTCAATTTTTATATAAATAGCATTGTAGGTCGGTAAGGTGACAATTCAGAAATGGGTTTTCTTTAGTTTCAGACTCAGGTGTACCTCAGAATTGGTGACCTAGCGGTCCCTTTAGTATTTTACGGGAAATTTTAGGACACCGTTAAAGAAAATGTACACCCACACAAATAATAATTCTATTTTTACAAGACCTATGTTTTTATAACAGTCCTGATAATTATTTTAACATACTTAAAAGAGAGTTTCAGAATGAGGTGTGTCCATAAAATATGTTAGGAGAACCATCGAAATAAGTATTAAAGAGGTCTGGTCTTTGTAACATTTGTAAGTAGTTGTTCGTAAAACACTATATAAGTGAATGACCTCATATTTCCTTATTTTTCCTTAATTGAGGACTGCAGGTTGTCGTACTCACTTAGAGTTTTTGTACGGTACATTTTCTTTGGTTTCTCGTGTTCGTATACTAACGGGAGGAGGTCCCCTAGAAGGGTTGGGTCCCTACTTTGGGTCCAGAGGGCGTAACGTCCATCTAAGAAATGGTCGACTCGGCGGTCCCTTCGGACTAAGAGAAATATCCTTCGAGATCTTTTTTTAGTTTTGACATCGCTGTCGTGTCGTCCAACCGATCCCGACCCCAAACCCTATTTTAACTATCCTCTTCCAGTGTTCCTTTTAAAACTCCCACGTTTACAAGAAATATAACTAACACCACCACCGACGGACCCATTATGTGTAAACAGTTTTTAGTAGTTTCAACCATGACTTCACCTACGTGAACAACATACATTTAATATGGAATCCTTTTAACTAAAATTTTATACTTAGGGTACAAAATTTTTATTTAAACAAGTCAAAAAATGGTTACTCTTTCACGCCACCTCTCTCCACCGCATTTACGTGTTCCAGTGTCTCGATTATTTACCACTTCCACCTTGGTTGTCACCGCAATCACTCTACCACGTAAAGACGATTTGGCAGATCGGACGCCACAAAACCACACCATGGTACTCGTCTGATTCAGTCTGAGTTTCTACTACCGCGAAAACTCTCCTTGTTTAAGATAGTGTCGTCAAAATCTGTTCCTTGTTGGGACCGGAGCATTCTTCCCCCCTGACAAACGTCGGTAGGTCTCCGACCAGACTCACCTCGACCCGGTTCACACTGGGATCGAAGGATACTGTCGTCTGGGCTAGCTTGCTCCTCGGTAAAGGAGAAAAGGACCCTACCTTATTGTAGGTACCGATAAGTAGAAGAGGTAGTAGGTAGCTCTATTCCAGGTCCGAGACCTTATAGACTCGAAACGACGACTCGAAGGGGGGAACGAATCCTACATAAGAGACGAGGTTGTACGACTCAGGGTCCGCCCAGTGCGTGAAAAGTAAAACTGAACACGGACCTTACGAGAAGGAAGACCAGGAGTACAGGAGGTGCTTAAATGGAAACACGAGATTTTGGTCTTGTTTACTAAGAGACGCTACCGATTTTAGTGTCGTACCCCCTTTCGGTTGTAATACACGAAAGACGACCTTCTTGTGTCATCAGAACGATCTTTTTCTTTGGTTTGTCTTAGTTTGGTCTCTCTGGAGGGACCCCCAGGTGGTCGATTCTTAGGCGGACCGTTCCGTCCCCCACTTTCAAGGTAGGGACCGACCCTAGTCTCTAGGGTGTACGACGTCCCGTTGATTCGAACACAGTGTCGGTCTCAGACACCCGACGTCGCTCTCAAGGTGTGCCTCGGTGATCCTGGACTACGTCGGTTTATTTATTTATAATTTTTTTTTTTTTGTTTAGTCTTAGACTATCTTAGGGTAAGATTGATGGTGAAATTGTCTTTTTGTTCAAAGACTTAGGTACCCCTAAACTACTCGTTTTAGGTCTATTACCCTTTGAGGCATCGTGTTTAACCCGAAGGGTCCACAGAGTCACCATTTCTTAGGTGGACGTTACGTTCTCTGGTAGGGACCCAGTCCTTCCAGGGGACCTCATCCTTTACCGTTGGGTGAGATCATTAGAACGGACCGTTTAGGATACCTGTCTCCTCGGACCGTCCAATGTCAGGTACCCCAGTGTGTCTCAGCCTGTACTGTCGCGTGTACGACTTTATAAATGCCTACGTTGCCGTAGGACTCTTCACCAACTCTGTGTTCCACCGTCCTGGAAGAGGTCACCCAAAGGACAGACGTAGTTCGCCGAGGGGCGGTACAGGGTGGACCACCCCTCGACCCTCTGGACAAACTGAGACACAGCGGCGGTGGGGACTCCCGGTCGTCCCCCCTCCGTGTCACATTAAAGATGGTAGACGAAGCCCGGTACAAAACCAGGGGGAAGGACCGGTGGAGACAGAAGAGACGACCGAAAACTCCTGTGTCTGTGTCAAGTTTGTTGGTGTGAAAAGAACCGACGTAAGTTTTCATTACTTCCCGTCGGAGGTCTGACTACTGATTCTTACGTTCTACATTCCCAACTCCAGTTGGGGTGTCTGTACGAGATTTCGTCGAAATTTTTGAGTGGACCACTCGACCCCGAGTACTCAGTGGGTGACAGGGCATAGAGGGAGACCCAGATGGGGTAGTCGACCTTGTGACGGGTCAAGAAGGGGTAGCGGAGGAGGGGAGGGAAAAGGAAGGGGTACCTGAACCGGTGGAACAAACACCTTTGTTCGATGACTGAACAAACTAATAAAGAAGGAACACTGGTCGGTGCCGAGAGTCTGGTTACGCACACACCGATACTTCGGAAAACGGAAGACCCAGATCTACTGACAGAGGAGCCAGAAACTCCTTCATACTCTACTCGACACAGGAGATCATACCTATACTGTCTTCCTTCCCGAATCTCTAGACACGTCTCAACCGCCTCCACCTCGACTCGATCCTAGGGAAAAACCCTGCCTCCTTAGGGTCGAGGGGAATGGGGACGACGGAACGTTACCATGCAGTGACACCAGCAAGCCAGGGACACAGTGCAGACTGAGAAACGATGGGGTGCTCGACGTCGTTCGGTCCGAGGAGACAGGAAGTGATAAAGGGTCTCAAACAAGTTTAAGTATAGGTACCTCAGTCACTACGGTAGGTTGGTAGAATAGGAGACAAAGGGAGAAAAGGAAGACGGAAGTCAGAAAGGGTCGTAACCTCAGAAAAGGTTATTCATCCGAAAAACGTTGTCCACCGGTTTCATGACCTCAAAGTCGAAGTCGTAGTCAGAAAGCTCACTTATAAGTCCCAACTAAAGGAAATACCAACTGACCAAACTAGAGGAACGTCAGGTTCCCTGAGAGTTCTCAGAAGAGGTTGTTGTGTCAAACTTTTCTCGTTAAGAAGCCGTGAGTCGGGAGAAATACCAGGTCGAAAGTTTAGTTTGTACTGATGACCTTTATTGAAACTGATCTGCCTGGAAACAACCGTTTCACTACAGAGACGAAAAATTATGTTACAGATCCAAACAGTATCTAAAAGTAGGTTCCTCGTTCATAGAAAATTAGAGTACCGACGTCAGTGACAGACATTACTAAAACGTCCTGTATTTTAGACAGTGACAAAGGTGAAAAAGGGGCAGATAAACGGTACTTCACTACCCTGGCCTACGGTACTAGAAACAAAAAATTTACAACTCAAAATTCAGTCGAAAAAGTGAGAGGAGAAGTAATGAGTAGTAGTTTCGTCCGTAAAGGAACATCGGGACACCAAGAGTGTCCGTCCTACCCCTTTTACCTTTCTTCGATCCACTCGATTTCACCAAAGGGTCCTTACTGGTTCTTAAGACAGAGGAAATCGAGAGTATAAATGGTCATTCACGGAACTTGGTAAGTGAATAAGAACGAAGTTAAAGGGGTGGACGTTTTACTTTAGTGGGATTGACAAAACAACTCTCTTATACTGTTACATTTGACACCGTAAAACATTTGAGATTTCAGAAGGAGTAGTGGCAGTAATGGTCGAGGTACCTCTAGCGGTGGTAACGGTAGGAGTAGGAAATAGGAGTAGGTAGGGGTGGTAGGAAATAGGAGTAGGAAATAGGAGTAGGTAGGGGTGGTAGGAAATAGGAGTAGGGAGGGAGTGCCACAAGTGAGTGTGACAGAAATCGTGGGGCTAATAGTGGTCCCAGCAATGGCGGAAGTAATAACCGTATCGACAGTAACGACACTGACAACGGAGATGGTAGTAATCGTAGTGGAAGAGGTGAAAGTCGGAAACCGGGAAATAGTAGGAGTAGTAAAAGTGGTAGTAGTCCCGACCGTAGTATAGGGAGGAAGAAGAAATAAATGTTAGTCGAGGGAGATCGGTTACCACCCAACCGAACATCTGACCGACACAGAAGGGATAATTTCCGAATGACATTTAGTCTGTCGGTTTGACGATCCGAACATCTCAACATGAACACAATTAACGACCCCTCCCAACCAAGAATATTTCGGTAAGGTAAAGACTATTACGACTCCCTTTTATCGGGCAGAGTCCTCCGACATAGGACATACTAAGGTAAATGTCGTGAAAGAGTTTTACTGTTTTACTATTGTCGTCTCTCTCCAACGACTCCCCTCCCTCGAAACACCACCACTTATCGAGATACAGAGCTGACGCCACCACCAATGTGTTTAGGTGTACACACTATTTTAACGTACCTTACTGTGTGTGCACGAGTGTGTTCGTTCTCAAACATTTGGACCGTCTGAGACCCACACAAGACTCCCGACGGGGTCACAATTGGGGGCCTAACACGATGACACAACGTCAAGACACTCTCCAGTTGTGACCACCAGACCCCACTCCCCTTGAAGCCTGGAGTAATGTGTAAAAACGTCGACGGAGACTTGGATATTGATCAAGTTTTCTTTTCCAAAACTTTTGTGTAAGGAAAAACTATTGATCCTCGTAGACGGAGACTAGTGACTTAATTGAGTCCGTAGTGACCCAGGAAGACTGAGTGGGTGGTGGGTGAAAACCGGAGTCAGTAGGTTTTACGTGGTTAAGGACAACCTGAATGAGGAGTCGATAGAGAACCATGGAAGAGTCCTCCACCTCTTTTCTCTTGTTACGGAGTAAGCCCTTGAGTCGTTTTCACTAGTCCCAGACGGGTTCCGGTTCTGACACCGATAGTGCACTGACGAACGCGCGAGTAAGGGAGTAAGGACTCGGTCTAACCTTCCCGAAGTAGGAAGTAAGAAAAGTACAGTCTCTGACCGAGAAAGTAGTCAACTCGTCTGTCGTAGTCTACAAAGAAAAGAGTCAGGGTCGTTCCTCCGATCGACTCTTCATTCTTTATTGAATGAGGTCAATTGAGGTCAATTGAGGTCAATGGTCAGGAGACATTGATCTCTTCTGTCGTGAGAACCAGGTCTACCTGGTGACAGAAGGGCAGTTGCGGTCCCCTGAGTGTAGACGACATACACGTCCCGGTTTCGGTGAAACACTGAGGTCGTCCGTCGGCCCGACACGCACGACGAACTAGTTCAAAATTGTATTTACACACAGGTCGGTCCCGACGACCCCGTAAAGAAACCCGTTCAATTAAAGTGTCAAACGTATCGAACTGAGAACTTGATGAACCTAGGTTGAGAGGTTTATTTAGTAAACAAAGTTGTAGTACGTCTGGGTCCGATCCCCGTTTCCGTCCCACTTCTGTCCAACTTCTTTTTCGTTAAGAACTGAAGTTGACCTAAAGCCGAACAAACAATTAGAATTAATAAAAAATTAAATTAAAAAAATTAAAATAGTACAATTTCCACTATATTTGTGTGTCATTTTTAAGTTTATCACGTTTTCCCTTAAATCACCTTTCTTAGAGAGTAAGGAAACGTTCCTTAAGATAACTTTTTCATATGGTACCAAAGAAGTTCACCTGAGGGGTCGGGGTACCTGTAAATCTGAAAAAGTCAGAAAACGAAAATACTTTTGACGATGTTTCAACACCCCATACCATCACTACGATAAGACCGAAAGGATCAAACAGTCAGGGTTTATGACTACGTCGACCCGAATCCAAACTCGGTGACCCCGGTCGACACTTAGGGCCACACACCTAAGGAGAGAACAGACGGGACTTAAAAGACTATGGACGGTCCGTGACTGACCGAAGTGTCTTTCTTCGGGACCGTCCTACACACAGATAATGAAATGAATACCGGAAAGACTAGGAGATGACACATGTAAACAATCAGTTGTTCCTACTGGAAAGAGTCGTCGTGACCGAAGGGTCCGTCTTGGACCACCCCCCCCTTCAGGACTAGTGAAGGAAGACATAAAATGGAAGGTCAATTTTTATTACATATTTACGACGGCCATGGAGGACACTGTAAAATGTTTCCGAGTCTGAAGTAAACCTAAACCAATAAACTGTAAACGCACAAAAAAAAAAAAGGGGGGAAGACGACGAAGTAGAATTTAACTAGTCGCCTACTTTGAGTTCTAGCGGTCAGGACAAAGTTATAAATTAGTAAACCGAGTCAGACCTTACAGTAATTCGATTTTATTCTTTGAATAAAAGTTTTTCGCAAAACGTCTCCTGGACAATGAAACGATTCCGACAGACAGAGTTCCGTATTTTTATCTGTAAAAGGGGAGAAAGAAGAAGAAAAAAAATTTGACAAGAATTGGAAATATCGAATGTCCAATCGATCTTCGACACTAAAGACCTTACACTAAAGAAGTGTAGTGATTCGACAGATAAAGTCATTATAACAGAGTCTCTGCGTCCTGCCCTGAAAAGACTGCAAGTGTAGGTCGACCACTCTGGCCCTGTTCGGCCTATGTATCTTGACGGTTGTTATCGTCGTTATTATTATTATTGGGGAGGTGGTGGTCGTCTCGTATAACTCATAGTTGAGACACAGTCTACGACCTTACTTCCGATATAAATGTAGTAAAATAAATTACACGTAACACATAAATAACTATTCCTCTGTCAATTACACGGTTTCAAGTGTACCAGACCCCTACTCTGAGAGTCCCCGTCCAACTCATACTCAGTGACTCGAGGACCGACGTAGACTCTCTACCAGTACCCCAGTCTCCCTTCAACCCCAACGACCACTGTCTCCGTTCTAATCGTGACTTGCCTTCCGTTTCTTCACTTAAACCCCATTTTCTCGTACACGATACCTCCGTCGGCGTGGAGTCGACTCAAGAACGGACTGAAAGACAAGTGCAACGAGGACCTCACAAGGTACGGAGAAAACTGAAAGTCAAAGAATTAGAAATTTTAGGGACTGGGTCCCGAAGGGACCATCGAGTCACCACTTCTCGGACGGACGGTTGCGTCCTCTGTGCCCAAGTTGGGGACTAGACCCTCCCAGGGTGTACGGCACCTCGGTGATTCAGACATGTGGTGTTGATGAGTCGAACACGAGATCTCGGGTCCTCGACGTTGGTGGCTCGGGAGCTCGGTGTCGACGACTTCGGACACACGGACCTCTACCACGACGTGGTGCTCTCTTCGGAGGTGTTACTCTTCGGGCACGTGGCGTTGACCTCTCTTCGAAGACGAGTGGTATCGGCCTCTTCTCAGGAGTGTCGTTACTCCCGTGTCGGTCGTTTATACGCTTTAGTAAAAATTTCCCTGTACCCGTTTACGGTGATTTTTTATGGACTACGCGTCCACTGGGCTACTCGACTGCAACGGACCGGACTCTTACCGTCCCACTGCCCAACCCCTCTCGGTCCCAGGGTTGGGAGGGGGACAATGTCTCTAGGGGTACGGTCTCCTACCAGGACTACTAAATATACTACGCAGGTCCTTTCCCGAATCGTGGTCTAGACTTTTGATTCGGGAACATTCTTTACGTTCTTCGAGGAGACAACAGTGACTTATGTCTCCTTTGGACTCCAGGGAGAGACCAGGGGTTGAGATCGCTCGACCCGACCCACTTGTCTCGTCGTTCCTTGGGGGAGGTGACCAGGATTCGTGGAACTTGTCGTAGAGAGGACTAGTGGTCGGTCAGGGAAGGACAGAAAGATTCTTCTACTAGTAGACGAAGGTTTGCTTTTCTTCGTGACTTGGATTTCCTCGTTAGGCCTTCACCTGTTAAGATGCTCTCCTTCACGAAGGCCCACTCCCATGGTCCACTTCTATGGAGACACACACACACACACACACACACACACACACACACACACACACACACACCATCAGTGAGTCCATCAGTTAGTCAGCACAGACTGAGAAACGTTAGGGCACCTGACATCGGGTGGTCCGAGGAGACAGGTACCCTAAGAGGTCCGTTCTTGTGGCCTCACCCAACGGTAAAGGAAGAGGTCCCGTAGAAGAGTCGAGTCCCTAGACTCAGTAGTCCCTTCGGGATGGTCCGTTCCCATGTTGTCCTCTCCAAGTTTAGGAAATAGGACTAAGATATCGGAGACAGAGGATCCCGGTACAGGTTGTCCGGAGAACCGGAACTGTTACTGAAACTGAAAGGAGTTACCTCCTAACCCCACCTCCGGTTCCTCTCCTACATCACAAGGTTCTCTCCGTCCTTTTCTGGAGAGGAAAGGATTGGAGTCGTCCGGAAAAGGCTCCAGGTGATGGAGGTTCCTACCCGTCTTAGCGTAAACAGGTAAAAAAGGACCTCCTTATTCGACAAAAAATTTTTATTTAAATTTTTTTTAGAATAAATACTTGAGTAAAAACCGAGACAACCTAGAAGGGACGACGTATCCTAAAAGAGAGCAACGTCTTCGTCCCCGAGGAGGAGTACCATCAGACGCCCGGTGAGTGCGTGGGCGGAGAGAAACGTGTCCGAAGAGAACAACGACTCGTGTCAGAAGTCCGTGTGCTCGAAGTCATCAACACCGAGGGCCGAGGTCTCGTGTCCGAGTCGTGAACCCCGTGTGCCCGAATCAACGACACACCGTACACCCTAGAAGGGCCTAGCTTGGACCCAGAGGACGTAACCGTCCGTCTAAGAAATGGTGACTCGGTGGGCCCTTGGGACCCTATTCGACAAAGATTATTCAAAAAGGTCCGACGGTTCATAGGTTCCGGTGGGCGTGTAAAGACGTGGAGAGTAGATACACTACCTTTTTTACGTCAAACGAGTAATGAAGGGCCATTCACTTGACTTCGTAAACAATGACTCTACTACCTACCCGGCACTACGTGTTTCGGACCGACGGTGGGTTTGTGTTACACCACGGAAACGACAATACCGGGGCGTCCGTCCACTCCGTGGCCGTCCCGTCGAGGTTGTGTGAAGGTTCGGGGGTCAGAGGACGAGGGGAGGGGAGAGAGAGAGGAAGAGAGGATGTTCCGTCGGGAGGGAGGAACCGTCAGATCCTCGGTTAAGGATTCGGTAAACCTTTATGACCTTAAATGTAGTGTTAAAATAAAAAACTTTAAAATAAAATATAATCTCATATCAATTAATTGTTACAACACAATCAAACAATGTTAAAGATTCCACGATGGACTGTTCCTCCGTTCCGACCGGAGACGACGTCCGCCGGTGGGAGTGTCGTAGTGTAGACCCAGGTTCCTTCCCGACTAGGTCCCACAGGGCAGGAAGGGGTCCCCTGAGACGATCCCCGTGCAGAACGTAGAACTAAAAGAAGACACATTCATAGAAGTCCCTTTCAGAACGGATTGAAGAATGGAATCCCTCGAGTCTCTTCCCCAGCTACGTCACCTTTGGGAGGTTTAGGACAGTAACGGCAATAGATCCAGACAGACCTTTACGAATCGGAGTCAATAATTAAAGTCGGTTGAAACTATACGTGTAAGGTTCGTAGACAGTTGCATGTTGAGTCTGTTGTTCTTTTTAACACCCCGTTTACTGTAGGAAAGACCAACCTCGATATCGATTTGTGACTCATTACTTAATCGAACGATGGATTTCTAAAATTAAATTTGATTAAACGAGACATTATTAGTATTCACTACGGTACTGGATTTACATCAGAGGATTCAGGGAAGGAACGAAACAAACACCAATCACACTACACACCACACACACACTACATACCTCATACACACATATTATACCTCTCACACATTCACTCCATGCACACATTACACACACACTTTATACACGTTGTAAGTACACACAAACACACACTACACACACTCACTTCATACCTCACACACACTCCACACAAATTACACACACACACCCACACCGAACACACATCCTCCCACACACCAAACAGACACCACACACACCCCACACACATACACACCGAACACACACCACCCTCCATCCCCTCAAACCGTTGACAGACACTAAACGATAGGGTAATCCGTCTCGGAGCCATCCAAAACGACAAACTCGAGGTAGACGGAATCTAAAATCGGAGTCAAGTGTATCGTAGTATCAAAAGTCACGATAACACTGACCAGCAGAAACAGATTTAAAACACCTATGAAGTCCCTCTCCAAATCCTTACGACGAATTCCTCGACATCGGTCAATGATCGAAAGTCAGACCCTTAAATTTCCAAGAAAACGATGAGTTAGTTTTAAACTGTAAAGGGTCCTCGAGGACTGTGAGATACACGGTTCTAGAACCGGTTCTCCGTGAACCAACCCTGGGGAACGACGTCTTTCGTACCAGACACGGGACCTCCTTCACCTCCGGTTACCTCCTCTCAGGTCAGGTACTTTTGGAGTCAGTCGGACAACTGAAGGTTCATCGGGTTGGTTCGGGAAGTGGGTGAGAGTCGGGATTTCATTTCTGTAGTAGTCAGAAGTCACTATGAACTATCTAAGTGAGGGGTCCTTCGGACCTCGACCCAAAGAAAGGTGGTCAGAGAGATTCGTCTCGGGTAAATTCTGTCAATAGACCTCCCCAACCTCGACGGGTCCCATGGGGGTGTAAGAGAGGCATTCTTCGTGACCCCTCGACAGGTACCATGACTGTCATGGGGAGTTGTGGGGGCGTGGGGGGTTGTGTGTGTACTATTGGCAAAGGGACGAAGACGTCCTAGAATGGTGAGTGGTTCGAACAACGGACGACTAAATTTGTTCAGAACCGGAAGTAAGGTCCGTGATCGAAACAGGAGAAAGTTAGAGATAAACNTTTTGGAGTCAGTCGGACAACTGAAGGTTCATCGGGTTGGTTCGGGAAGTGGGTGAGAGTCGGGATTTCATTTCTGTAGTAGTCAGAAGTCACTATGAACTATCTAAGTGAGGGGTCCTTCGGACCTCGACCCAAAGAAAGGTGGTCAGAGAGATTCGTCTCGGGTAAATTCTGTCAATAGACCTCCCCAACCTCGACGGGTCCCATGGGGGCGTAAGAGAGGCATTCTTCGTGACCCCTCGACAGGTACCATGACTGTCATGGGGAGTTGTGGGGGCGTGGGGGGTTGTGTGTGTACTATTGGCAAAGGGACGAAGACGTCCTAGAATGGTGAGTGGTTCGAACAACGGACGACTAAATTTGTTCAGAACCGGAAGTAAGGTCCGTGATCGAAACAGGAGAGAGTTAGAGATAAACCGGTAAAGTCTACGTTTAACACCCAATCGATTAGTC
Organism: Capra ibex; assembly: GCA_006410555.1. Lineage (NCBI taxonomy): Eukaryota > Metazoa > Chordata > Mammalia > Artiodactyla > Bovidae > Capra > Capra ibex. The sequence goes on from SJYO01004576.1 coordinate 8,607,347, forward strand.
CGTCGGTTACGACCGGGACAGTGACTGTGTCCCTGGGTGTTACTCCGTTTCATTCTAAAACCTCTACGGAGGTACTAATAGTTTACGATGAGACGGTGAAAGACACATTGAAATTTATTTGGTGGATCGAAGGACTTCGAGATCAAAGAAATATGTTTTTTTTTTTTTTTTNTTTTTTTTTTTTTTTTTTCCTTATTGTTGTGACAGAATTTCTAACTTTACTCTTTGTTTGTATTTCTTTAACCGTATATGTCACGAGTTTTGTCTCAGCTTACGTAAATAACACATAAGGGAAGGAGAAAGGACCAGAAACGTTTAAGAATCTTACTGGAACCCGGTGACAGGTTCATGAGAGGTCTCTTTTACACCTCCCCTTCGAAGTGACTCTTGGAAAGGAAAACTCATAGTCCTCGGTCTACACGAACGTCGACTTTTTAAATTCTAGTCAGTACCTTAAAGACCTCTCCTCCGTATGAACGGTTCAACTTCTCGTCTACTCCTATAGTAAAGTAATAATTAAGTATTAAGTGAGAAACTACATCGTTCGACAGTGACTTACAGACGATTCTCGTTCCGTGTGACTATCCGCAACGTAACATCCCACCTTCGACTCAATTGTTCGACACCAGACATGAAATTCCTCTAGTGTTAAACTGTTCCTACTGGTCGTACGGGACCCGTAGATAATACACGGAAAGGTAGAAGATTCGGAAGTGTTCGTATGGACGTAGTAGGTTGGAGTGTCTTAGGGATCCTTCAGTCATAAAAATGATCTGGAGACATAATCAGTCGAGTCTAAAGATATTGTTTCATGGCGTCTGACTCACCGAATTTAGTGTCTCTAAACAAGAGTGTCAGGACTTTCGACCCCCCAGGTTCCGTTTCGATGGTCACCTAGACCAAAGACCACTCCGGGTCGACGGACCTAACGTCCGCTGACAAAGAAGTGACACAGAAGTGTACCCACTCTCTCACTCGATTGAGAGACCAGAGAAGAATATTCCAGTAGTCAGGGTAGTACCCTCGGGGGTAGAAGTATTGGAGTAGATATGGATTACTGGAGAATTTCCGGGGGTGGAGGATTATCGTAGTGTGACCACCATTCCCAAAGTTGTGTGTTCAAAACCTCCGTATCAGTTTATAAGTCAGGTATTGGGAGGTAAAGTATCTTTTTTCCTGGCTCTATATTTCATTTTCTGATGGGTTTCAGATCGGTCATGCATCACTTCGGTCCTAAGGTTGTGTACAGACAGATTGATATTTCGATGACATTTACTAAATTTATCGTACGATTTGATACTAAGATCATCTCTTATATATATTTGACATTATCTCACTAGATTTTTATTTTTATCGTTCGTAGGTCAATTTAGAATGTCTCTCTCTCTCTAGCCTTACTAACTAATGCCCTCAAATTTCTCTTTCTATGTTAAAGAGGTATCTGGTTAGTACTATCCAAAGGACCTTTTTCGACGTAGATTCGACCGGACCGTTAAATGTATCAAACTCTCTATTGTGAAAGTTTATGACGTCCGTTTCCTTCGTGAGACTCGGTTTCTGTCCGGGACTATTACTAAGTTCTTCGTCGTCTCTAAAACTACTACTCCAATCGAGATGATTCTTACACGACCCCTCCCTTAAGGGACCACCAGGTCTCGAATCCTGAACCCCGAAAGTGAAGACTCCGTGTCCAAACTAGGGACCAGTCCCTTGATTCTATGACGTTCGGAATGTCATGACGTTTTTTTTTTTCTTCTTCTTCCTTTTCCGTTTTTTTCTCTTCCACGACCCATCGATCATTCCAAATAAAATATGTGTATTGGGTTTCTAAAAAAGACTCTTTGAAGAGTGTGACAAAACGATTCTAAAATCCATTGATCTAGGTTGAAAGGGGTTTAAAGTGAAACAAATTTATAGGGTTGACGGGGAATTGTTGGGAAGTTCGACGACTGGTGGGGGATCTTCCGTCCACCCCTTTTCTCTTTCGGAAGGAAGACAGGGGTCGAGGACACAGGGTGACTGCGTCGGTCCGAGTCTCTTTGTCGAGGTCGGTAGCAAAAGGACGGATGGGAGGTCGGTCCCGTCCCGGAACTTGAGACGAGGTCTGGACAGAGAGGAGACCTCCGGACTGGAGGTCCTGTCGGTCGGACGGCCCCGCTAGTCAGTCCTCTTCGGAGCTCACCTCTCACAGCGGACTGTTAAGTCTCGTCCCCCGTTCGGGCCGTCTTTGGAGTGAGTACGGTAGATTACTATGGTGATATACTCGTTAATGAATGTAAAATTATAGAAGGGGGAGTTTATTTGAAGCATTCTAATAGGTCTGTTTTGAGGAGTAAGACTAATCCTTCTAAGAAAGAGACAAGAGTGTTTGGACTCAAGTTCGTCATTCGTCAAACCCTAAAACACTTTCACAACCAGTCAGCACGGGTTGAGAAACGCTGGGACACCTGACATCGGGTGGTCCGAGAAGACAGGTACCACAAGAGGTCCGTTCTTAAGACCTCACCTAACAGTGAAGGAGGAAGTCCCCTAGAAGGGTTGGGTCCCTAACTTGGGCCCAGAGGACGTAACGTCCTCTTCCGTTACCGTGGGGTGAGGTCATGAGAACGGACCTTTTAGGGTACCTGCCTCCTCGGACCATCTGACGTCAAGTACCCCAGCGATTCTCAGCCCGTGCTGACTCGTTGAAGGGAAAGTGAAAAGTGAAAGTACGTGACCTCTTCCTTTATCGTTGGGTGAGGTCACAAGAACGGACCTCTTAGGGTCCCTGTCTCCTCGGATCACGCGACGGTAGATACCCCAGCGTGTCCCAGTCTGTCCTGACTTCGTTGAATCGTCGTCGAGGACGTAACGTCCGTCAAAGAAACGGTAGACTCGGCAGTCCCTTCATAAAACCCAGAATGAACCGACAATTTTTTACATATATAGAGTTGTCGTTCATTTGTTTAGAAACGTTTACCTGAATTTACAGAGAGTAGACGGTTCTAAGTAGAAGACTAAGTTACCTCGTATTGGACTTTAAGAAGACTCACCTAGAATAAATTTGTAAATTTTTTTCTCTTTTTCTCCTGAATTACTCTAATAAAAAGAGTGAGACAGTCTCCGGATGTCTAGTAGTGTCTATTATAAAACCCAGTAATTAGTTTGCGTATCAGTCTCCATCCATACTTCCTTCCCCGTTACGGAACTGTTTCTACACTTTTTGTCCCGACCAGAGCCAGTTCGTGGTCCTACAATTCCTTCGTTCGGTGGACGTCCGTAGGAAAGAGTCCCGGGGAGGACTCTGGACACAGGACACCCACCCACCGTCGGAGTCCGTCGACTCAGTAGGGGGGACGACAGCCCGTGGTCCCGCCCCCTACACACCCTCCTTTGTGTGCGCCACTAGGCACTCGCAGAGGCCCAAGGCAAGAACGGGGTTTCAGCCCCCGTACTTTAGACCCCACAGCGGTCGAGTAACAAGAATGACAAGGTGTCCGCACGGCAACCCTGGGCCCCCTTTTCGGGACTGCAAAGGACTCCGCTGCCGCGCAACTCTTCTTAGGAAAGACTGTTCTGCCGATGCACTGCAGTCAACACAGAGACCCTTATAGGTGTCACAGACAAAGGCCCCCACCCCACCCCCACCCCACTGACGTAAAACGTAAGTGTGGGTATCGACAGATACGACTGGATCTTAGAAGCGATACATAGGAGTTTTGGGTGCCGGCTGCTTCCACGTTTTCGTGCAACTTGTTAGGTGAGTAGATCTCGAAACGTCGCACTTGCCCGTGTTCTTGCAGAGTCCTCGACCAAGTTGGACACCTGTAGACCGGTCTCCAAGATTACGTCCCCCAGGTCGGGGGTCCTAGGCGCACTAGTCGTCCACGGGGTCCCCTGAGATTCCTCCGCCTCAGGAGTGATTCAACGAGGGGACTGTCCGTCCGGGCGTTCTAGGTCGAAGCTTTCGAACTTAAAAGACTGACACTCAACACCTCGGCCCGTCGACCCCATCCCTAGCAAACCGTTCCCGGGTTTACCAATCGTCAGTTCACTTACCGAAACGTCTCAGGATTGTCCCGTCTTTGGTGACTGACTGAGTTTTTACACCCAAAGGAGGGGCATCAAGATACTGTCGTCCAAATGAAAGGGGTTTTAAAATAAAAATTTTTAATTTTGAGACGTCTTTTCATCCTTCTTCTCTTGGTTTTTTGTCAGTTGTCGACATTGGAGAAAGATATATACACAACAAGAAGTATAAGTTTATTAGATACGTTAACATATATAAATATATATATATGTGTCTTTGTACATGTGTGTGTATATATAGAAAGTAGTGTATGTAGAATGGAATACATACACAGGTATGTATGTATATGTAAATTTTTTATTGTATATAAATAGAGTGACAAAGTGAATATAGTCGAAATAACTTTATACTGAGTGTATGGTGTGTTAAGTGGGTAAATTTCACATGTCAAGGCATCAAAAACGTATAAGTCTCAACACGTCGGTAGCTATTTTAGGTTAAAATCTTGTAAAGTAGTGGGGGTCTTTCGTTCGGACACGGGTAATCGTCAATGAGAGGTAAGGGACCCCCCTCTTCCACCGTCCTTAACTGGGTGGGCCGAGACAAAAGACTCAGGTCTGAACGGGGTGGTCCGCAACTGGGGAGGCATGAAGACCTCTCATATTAGACCGGGTATCTTTCGGAAGGGTTCGGGGTGCCCCACTAGTAGGTAAGTCTAGGTCTTTACCTCCAGGTAAGTCCCACCTCTCTCGAGCCGCACACCCCTCATTCCCGGTACGTCTGGACTCCGAAGGTTACCCGGGGGTCGTTCGAACCCTCGAGACGTTCCGACGGTCGGTCACTCACGTACTCCTGCCGTTACTTACATCTCTTTGAGCGAATCGTCGTCCGAGTCTGTGGGAGCCCTTTGACACACAAGACAGACAACGTCGGTACAAACAACACGGAGGTCTCCACAGACTGGACTCTGGCCCGGTGTCCTCTGTAGAATATGGGAACTTCGAGATAAACCGACGTTTGTGGTCCATTTTATCACAGTGACTGAGTGGGTCGAAGGACTCCCAGACCGGGAGACAAAAATGGTACCTCTGACACACACACGGTAGGTCCCGACGCAAACTCGAATTCCCACCCGTCCGTGGGTACCGTCTCCGCCTGACCGGTCACGGAGGAAAAGACCTAGAGAACCACGGAACAGCCAACTTCGTCATTTCACCGGGAACGGAAACTTCTCTCAGGGGTCTTGCGTGTGGGGACAACGTTATCTAAGGTTGCTGTTTTCTTCTCGTTCGTCCAAACAACAACCATCACCATTGTTACGCCATCCAGACTGAGACAACTGAAGGGACGACCGAGTCTACCATTTCTTAGGAGGACGTTACGTCCTCTGGGTCCAAGTTAGAGATCCAGTCCTTCCAGGGGACCTCTTCTTTTACCGTTGGGTGAGGTCCTAAGAACAGACCTCTTCAGATACCTGTCTGCTCAGACCGTCCGATGTGAGGTACCCCAACGTTTCTCGACCTGTGTTGACTTGCTGATTACGATCCTGATCCCAACTGCGAGAACCTACATAACTTATATAGTACCCCACTTCGTCTACTGGTGTATATCACTGTAAGAACTCTTGGTCCCAAGAGGGACCCTTTCTTCAACTCTTAGTTTAGATCCCACCACCTTCCACTCCTTCTCGGGGGACCGGAACTGAAACTTAGTCTCTATAGTCCTACTTGTGTACTAAATTATATAGGTTAGAACAGACACCGGATCGTCGTTACTGTAGTATCATCACTACTCGAGTGTCGTCTACAGGTCACTCCTCTCTCCACCCGTCCTGAACGAAACAGACTCTACTACCCCCTCTGACCGGAGGGCCGTCGAAAGACGACCAAGGTCGCACACTCTCTGGACCGAAGTGAACCAAAAGACAGGAACCTCAACGCCATGGGAGTGTCCCGACGGGGGATCAGTAGAAATAGAGAAAAATTCAACCTGAACACCAAGGGTAGGGAACGTTGGGTTGACGGAGAGGACCTTAAGAGACGTTTAAGAGCGAAACGACTTAGCCCACGGGAAAGACGAGGTCAACCGATCTCGTCGTGTCCTTAGGACGACCTACCTCCGGAACTCGGTTCTCCACTCCCTACCCTTGTCTCCACACACCTCCGCCCCCCCCCCCCCCCCC